>JXCR01121391.1:125409-171527 GCA_002079205.1 Phalaenopsis hybrid cultivar
AAGGTCACCTGCTTGTTGAACTCAAGTCATGGTGCTTGTTTCGAGAAGCTCAGCCCTTGAAAACAAAAACAAATGCTTTTTATAAGAAGACAATACTTCATAGTATTAACCTGATGGTAGTATTTTCCTGTGAAACTATGCCAAGGCAGTCCTCCTTTTATTTCTTTCTTTGCGATGGAATTTGTTCATGAAATAAGTATGAATTAAATCTTAATAAGGAGAAGCTCACGTATGAGAGGTCGATTCTATTATTTTGCTCAACTGTATCGGAGGGGATGATATGGGGCAATTATTCTTATAGTTAAAAGAGAAAAAATAGATTTTTTTTCTATTATTTCTGTTGATTTTTCAGCTCAAATTTTACCTATTAGCCAACCTAGTAAAGCCAATTTTATTATTCGTTTTCCTTTCACATTAATACGACAATTCATTAATATGGCATATAAGGTTTTTTTAGTTGTTCATTCCAATAAGCTGAATATAATGTCAAAACAAATTAGTTGTGATGGTTGTTTGTAGGACTTTTTTGTTTTGCATTTTGTTTAACGTTTTGTTGATGCTTGTTTTTTTTTTTTGAAAATTTTAGAGGTCTTTCTTGTTTCCTGGGAGAACTTGGATTTTTAATCATATTTTCAATAATTAAACATAAGCATAGAAGAAAGCTTGAGTCAATATGGNCCATGTATGAGAGGACAATTCTATTATTTTGCTCAGCTATATCGGAGGGGATGATATGGGGAAATTATTCTTATAGTTAAAAGAGAAAAATTAGATTTTTTTTCTATTATTTCTCTTGATTTTCAGCTCTAATTTTACCTATTAGCCAAGCTAGTAAAGCCAATTTTATTATTCATATTCATTTCACATTAATACGACAATTCATTAATATGGCATATAAGGTTTTTTTAGTTGTTCATTCCAATAAGCTGAATATAATGTCAAAACAAATTAGTTGTGATGGTTGTTTGTAGGACCTTTTTGTTTTGCTTTTTGTTTAACGTTTTGTTGATGCTTGTTTTTTTTTTTAAAAAAAAATTTAGAGGTCTTTCTTGTTTTCCTTGGAGAACTTGGATTTTTAATCATATTTTCAATAATTAAACATAAGCATAGAAGAAAACTTGAGTCAATATGGTTATATTTTTAATCAAAAGCTGGGATATGTTCCAGTACTTTTGAAATGCTTGCAAATTTAATAATTACAAAAATACATATTTTTTTGATGAGCAAAAGTTCATAATAGTCCCCCAATTCTCAATTAGTGCCCAATTTTGTATCGAAGCTTACAAGCGCTCCATTTTAGTCCTAAACTTTTTAAAATTGATTCCAATTAATCCTAAATCAAATTTACCNCTCTCAATTAGTGCCCAATTTTGTCTTGGAGCTTACAAGCGCTCCATTTTAGTCCTAAACTTTTTAAAATTGATTCCAATTAATCCTAAATCAAATTTACCATTTAATTTAATTGTCGGATCCTTACTGGACCAATGTAAAAACTGCTTATTTAAATCTCTTTCCCGTGTGATTCTGAAGTGCTCCAACAATCGGAACATGAACTGTTTCAATGTTTGGGTTAGCTAGCTTTGTTCTCTCCATTGATACCATACTAGGGCATTTCCTTCCAAACACAGAGTCCCCATCATCATTTTTTCTTCTTCTGGCAGCCCATTAACAANCTTCCCGTGTGATTCTGAAGTGCTCAAACAATTGAAACATGAACTGTTTCAATGTTTGGGTTGGCTGGCTTTGTTCTCTCCATTGATACTATACTAGGGCATTTCCTTCCAAACACAGAGTCCCCATCATCATTTTTTCTTCTTCTGGCAGCCCATTAACAACAAAGTATTTCTTCACACAATGAAGCCAATCATAAGCATCATTTCCTTCAAATATCAACNGGGATTGAAGCCATTAATGAAAGAACATTACTAAAATCTGTATCAGTTATGCTTGCATTTGTTATTCTTTTCAGAGTTGCACTTTTACACTTGTTTGCTGTATTGAGTGCCAATAACTTGAAGAGTAAAGATCATTAACATTGAGAACAAGGTTCTGTAAACTATGTACTATAAAATATCACAAAAGAGGAGAAAAAAATCACCAAAAAGACTCTTAAAGATTTATATAGTTTGACTTCAATCAAGCTAATTTTTAATGGAGAGCAATGATCCAATCAACTAGAAAATTACAAAAAACCATAATCGTGGTGGGCAAATCAGGAGATCGCCCAAACCTTTCTAATTTCTAAGTATTATTGAGGCAACACACTAAGGAAATAGAAGAAACCCAATCACACCAAAAGATTACTTAACACCAAGCTTTCTTCTCATGAAGCCATAGTCCACCATAATATTAAATCCCTAGGGGTTTTGAGGAATGATAGAAATCTTCAAGAATACCACAAAACCTAGTAGTCACATTGCCAAATTGCTGCCAAACATATCCCATTAGCACTTACATAAATTGAGTAAGAAAGAAAAGGCTCACAGCCCATGATATACCGTTCCTGAGACCAGCAGAAACTTGTAAGCCGGCTCACATCCCTTGTCTACTAGCTTATCATAGTGGCAACAAAGGAGTGTATTTTATTGAGTCTGTTTAACAAAGAGAGAATTGGCGGACAGTTTTGGTTGACACTTTATGATGAGATCTGCTGAAGTTTAGAACCAATCTTGATTTGAAACCAAGGTCTTTGAATATGCTTCTTAAAACATGTTCTTGGGTGAATGACGATTAGTGCTTTGATAGGTACAATTATGCTGATGCCGAGCTTCTGTTGTGTTTAATGAAATTACAATCATCATACTCTCACATAACAAACATGCTATTCCATAAACTAACTTATTTGCTCATGGAGTTACAAAGAGGTGCACATGCAAAATGATTATTTTTTAAGTATATTGTTTCATATAAACTAAAACTAATTTNAAGGAAATAGAAGAAACCCAATCACACCAAAAGATTACTTAACACCAAGCTTTCTTCTCATGAAGCCATAGTCCACCATAATATTAAATCCCTAAGGGTTTTGAGGAACGATAGAAATCTTCAAGAATACCACAAAACCTAGTAATCACATTGCCAAATTGCCGCCAAACATATCCCATTAGCACTCACATAAATTGAGTAAGAAAGTAAAGGCTCACAGCCCATGATATACCGTTCCTGAGACCAGCAGAAACTTGAAAGCCGGCTCACATCCCTTGTCCACTAACTTATCATAGTGGCAACAAAGGAGTGTATTTTATTGAGTCTGTTTAACAAAGAGAGAATTGGCGGACAGTTTTGGTTGACACTTTATGATGAGATCTGCTGAAGTTTAGAACCAATCTTGATTTGAAACCAAGGTCTTTGAATATGCTTCTTAAAACATGTTCTTGGGTGAATGACGATTAGTGCTTTGATAGGTACAATTATGCTGATGCCGAGCTTCTGTTGTGTTGAATGAAATTAAAATCATCATACTCTCACATAACAAACATGCTATTCCATAAACTAATTTATATGCTCATGAAGTTACGAAGAGGTGCAATGCAAAATGATTATTTTTTAAGTATATTGTTTCATATAAACTAAAACTAATTTTTTAAAACCTAAGCAGGAGAAAGTTAAATATACCTTAAAGGAATGGTTCAGCATATTATTTGTTGACCTTTGGTAACGAGCAATGGCTCTAGCGACATTGTTTGTTGACATTTGGTAAAATGTGGCAATGTAGAAATACAAAAGCTTGTTATAATGTTTCAGGTAATGCTTTCATGCTAATATGACTTCATTTTTTATTTGGTAAAAACTGACATTTCTATTGTCAGTTTTTAATTAAAGGTCACCTGCTTGTTGAACTCAAGTTATGGTGCTTGTTTCGAGAAGCTCAGCCCTTGAAAACAAAAACAAATGCTTTTTATAAGAAGTCAATACTTCATAGTAATAACCTGATGGTATTATTTTCCTGTGAAACGATGCCAAGGCAGTCCTCCTTTTATTTCTTTCTTTGCGATGGAATTTGTTCATGCAATAAGTATGAATTAAATCTTAATAAGGAGAAGCTCACGTATGAGAGGACGATTCTATTATTTTGCTCAGCTGTATCGGAGGGGATGATATGGGACAATTATTCTTATAGTTAAAAGAGAAAAATTAGTTTTTTTTTTATTATTTCTCTTGATTTTTCAGCTCTAATTTTACCTATTAGCCAAGCTAGTAAAGCCAATTTTATTATTCGTATTCCTTTCACATTAATACGACAATTCATTAATATGGCATATAAGGTTTTTTTAGTTGTTCATTCCAATAAGCTGAATATAATGTCAAAACAAATTAGTTGTGATGGTTGTTTGTAGGACTTTTTTGTTTTGCATTTTGTTTAACGTTTTGTTGATGCTTGTTTTTTTTTTTGAAAACTTTAGAGGTCTTTCTTGTTTTCCTTGGAGAACTTGGATTTTTAATCATATTTTCAATAATTAAACATAAGCATAGAAGAAAGCTTGAGTCAATATGGTTATATTTTTAATCAAAAGCTGGGATATGTTCCAGTACTTTTGAAATGCTTGCAAATTTAATAATTACAAAAATACATATTTTTTTGATGAGCAAAAGTTCATAATAGTTCCCCAACTCTCAATTAGTGCCCAATTTTGTCTCGGAGCTTACAAGCGCTCCATTTTAGTCCTAAAATTTTTAAAATTGATTCCAATTAATCCTATATTAAATTTACCGTTTAATTTAATTATCGGATCTTTATTGGACCAATATAAAAACTGCTTATTTAAATCTCCTTCCCGTGTGATTCTGAAGTGCTCCAACAATCGGAACATGAACTGTTTCAATGTTTGGGTTGGCTGGCTTTGTTCTCTCCATTGATACCATACTAGGGCATTTCCTTCCAAACACAGTCCCCATCATCATTTTTTCTTCTTCTGGAAGCCCATTAACAACAAAGTATTTCTTCACACAATGAAGCCAATCATAAGCATCATTTCCTTCAAAGATCAACATCTTCAGCTTCTTCATGCCTGAGTCTCATTCATAATTTCCTTGACTAAAGTTCATAAAGTGAGTGTTGGGTCTCTTCCTCGACCCATATTGATTTCTATTTGCCATGCCATTCCTTCCAAGTGCTGATACTCAAGTCCGCTTCCCATTCCTTACCTGATCTCATAGCTCCAAATCTACCTAAAACAATGATGCTGCCTAGATATTGCACGAATTCTTCTGATTGCTGCCGCTTGTGTTTGTTCCAAACTTCGTTGTTCTATCCCGCTGCAAAGGTTGGTGGGTTTGTGTGGGACTCTGCAATCTTTTTAATCATTTTTTCTAGGGCTGTGAACCTCCCCTCCAACCTCCTCTCCATGATCGACAGATGCTCCTCTATTCCAAATGTGATTTGACTGACCTCTTCCGCTAGTTTTTCCTATAAAGCATTCACCCTTTTTGCCGCCATTNCAAAGGTTAGTGGGTTTGTGTGGGACTCTGCAATCTTTTAAATCATTTTTTCTAGGGCTGTGAACCTCCCCTCCAACTTCCTCTCCATGGCCGATAGATGCTCCTCTATTCCAAATGTGATTTGACTGACCTCTTCCACTAGTTTTTCCTATAAAGCATTCACCCTTTTTGCCGCCATTACTCTTGGACAGTATTGAAACTCTTTTGCCCTAAGATCACGAGATTTGGAATTTCTGAACGTGGTTTCAACGTGTGCGGAACTCTAGAGACATGATCCTGATATTTCTGTATGCGGTTTGGTGGAACTATTAAAAGCCGCATCATACTCCGGAAGCTGCAATTTGAATTCCTGTATGTTGCAAATCTCGACCACTAATTTATTTTGTGATCACAAGTTTCCGTCACAAGCTACATGGAACTCCTTTACGCCGTGATCCCGACTGCTTAGTTCAATCACGTGCAGCGCATTACTTCTGTACATCACGACACGGTCCCACATTTTGGCTTCTCCCGTGACTGTGGCATTATCTGTATGCCGTGATCCTTCCCCAGCTAGCTCAAATTGCGACTGAATCGCGAAGGAATGCTGCAATCTCGTGCGTGCGACTATCGCGACTGTATATGATAAATTAGGTGTGACGAGGACGTCATGTAAACTGTGTTCCCTTTACGTAGCAATCTCATCATTGGCTTTCGCTAGTGATCCTGACATTGGCATCTCGCTAGCTCCAAATCGTGACAGTATCCCGATGAAGAATTAGATCGAGTCGCTCTGTACTTTGTGATCCTTCTTACGATGGCTCTTGTGGAAACTCTTGCTCTCGAATGGCAACTAGGGCAAACCCGATCCTTCCTCTTTGCTCACTCTAACCGACTGTTCTGATACCATTTGATAAGATCCGACATAGCTTTCCCACATAAATTTGGGCAATATATAATTTATTTCATAAACACCAAACAATACAATCTAAATACATAAAGATAAACACCTACAAATTGAGAGGTGGGCGATCTCTCACAACTTACAATTCGAAAGGTAGGAAATATCTCCCAAATCTTAAACCTAAGACTGATCCAATCACATACATAACCCTAACCCTAAATATTTTAGCCCTATTTATACTAAACAATAATAAATGACACAAGACTAAGTTCAATAAATTCCCTTAGGCGTTCAAAAGACAAAATTGCCCTTAGGCTAGGCACTTGTGTAACATATTAGCATACATAAAGATGAATTATATGACGTGTAATTTATTTGTAGAGATCTCAACAGAAAATATCAATCAATACCTAAATTGGGCATGTTCAAGCAACTTGGATCTTCTATATGGAAGAATAGGGGTATCAATTAAAATATAAAATTTGTCTTCTAGAGCTAAGTTTAGGTTGAAAAGTGAATTAAGTGTCTTACGACTATTACGTGCTAAGTCAGTAAGTGAAATTGGGATGTAAGTCTTATAAAATTGTTAATAAGTTGGATAAGCTGAGAAATTATACAGTAAAGAACTGACTAAACGTCAAGTTGAGCATCGTAGAAATGATAATGCTATTTTGATGCTTGGCTAAGCCATGAAAGATAGATCTAAAAATTAGTAATTTAGAGGTTTGGTGGACTGTCATCATCAGTTTTATCAACAACTTCTCTCATTGCTTGTATTAAGTACTTCACGAGGAGTTAACCCTACTTTGTGCATATATTTTGTTCGTAATTTTGAACCATATTTTATTTGTTGAACTCTTTTTCTGTTCAAATCCTCTCATATTGATTTTATCTATCTTGTTGATATTTCTTCTCTTCATAAGCTAACACCGCACGGATATTCTCTGCTATCTTATTTTTAATAGATTTTACTACTATCATTTGTCTCATAAAATTATGTTCAATTTATTCTTCATTATTTATCACACATCCATCTTTAACATTTTTATTTGTCGCATTCAATTTGAATAATTGTAAAGTCATCTTATTTTGTTTACTTCATATTTATAATCTTATGATTCTGAAGATCAGAAATGGAGTCCCCATTGAATTATTAACCATGTCTTACGTTGAAAGCTAAATGTAAATACTTCGAGCCTTGCAGATTTCACATTTGTTCTTAGCAAACTTCAAATTATTCCTCCTTGAAAGTTTCTATTTTGATATACAGTTATTTTTTTGCTCGGATATATGGCACATACTTGTATACAGGCTGTGACACTGTTATGTGATTTGTTTACTAGTATATTATGTTAGAATTGCTGCTGTATTGGTAAATGAGTTATTCGGAAGGCCCTTCAATCCTTTCCTTCCATGCAATGCATCATCAGATGCAAGTGATGCGTTCTATCACAGCTGATAGAGCTAATTTTAGCTTAACACGAAGTACATATTGTGCTACTTTTGCACTTTCCGTGTTTGAAGGAATGAATAATTAACTTGCGGTAAAACTAGAAGGCATGTGCAGTATTGAAATGCTCTAGGAATTATGCAGCTACGTAGCAATACCCCTAGGTAACTATCCATATATTAGGTTTGTTTATTTATTTTCAATTTTCTCACCTTGATAGACCTAACATGATTTTGTTCAATCACGCAACAAACAACAATATGATATAATTAACCTATTTTGATTTTGGAATTATTTTTTGATTCCCCTTGCTTTTGTTTTCTGTTCTAATTGCCACTGTAGGGTGAGGCTGTTTTTGTGGAACTCTGAATTTTAAATTTGATTAATTATCTTGAAATATAGGAAATTTCTTAATAATGCTACATCACATATTAGAACGTTAAATCTCCTTGGGTCGCAACAGTAAGGCTTCAAGCATAGTGGATTTTATTTTGTTCTTTCATGGTTGCAGGATGAAATACTATAATGGTTGTCTGTTCCACACAGTTGAGAAGGGCTTCATGGCCCAAACTGGAGACCGTACTGGAACGGGCAAGGGAGGCGACTCTGTGTACAAGTTAGTATTGCTATACTTTTCCAGCCATTTATGCAAGTTACTTCTACAGAATACTGCTTTGCTACTGAACTTAACCAGAGACTAAAGGAACTTAGTCTCTACTTGCATTTTTTTATAAACCAATAAGAATTAATATTTTCATATTTATGACTTGTTAATCATTACATGATTTTGTTTTCATCAATTTGGCACTTGCGTTACCTTTTCTGCTATTTGAATTGGCTTTATTCTTTTTCTCCTTTGCTTTTAATGTCTAAATTCCATTACAGTCTAAGTAAGACGAAAACCCCGACAGATTGGATGATTTTTCCCTTAAAATATATGGTACCCTGAAGATGGGGAAATATTTGCATACGGAGTACACACGCAGCTCTGTGTACGTACTCCACCCGCAATACCCTCATAATAACTTATGAATAACATCGAAATAGAACCCGCAAAGGTTATTGAAAGATTATTGGGGTTATATGCTATTGAAATCAATATTTTAATGACCTCTCAATAACCCCCTAATAATCGCGAAGCGGAGGTTATTATGCACGTAGCTTTGCGTGCGTATTCCGTATGCAAATATTTCCCCTGAAGATGACAAATAAAATAAGTATGCGCTGTCATCTTGAAGAAAATTTAAAAAACTCGTGAAATTTTTGTGCCATCATATACCTGAGACTGTTCCCTACATCAACTTGACTTCGTGTGATATGCAGATTTCTTTATGGTGAACAAGCTCGCTTTTTCGATGATGAAATTCATNGCGAGATTTGGAATTTCTGAACGTGGTTTCAACGTGTGCGGAACTCTAGACGACATGATCCTGATATTTCTGTATGCGGTTTGGTGGAACTATTAAAAGCCGCATCAAACTCCGGAAGCTACAATTTGAATTCTTGTATGTTGCAAATCTCGATCACTAATTTATGTCGCAATCACAAGTTTCCGTCACAAGCTACATGGAACTCCTTTACGCCGCGATCCCGACTGCTTATTTCAATCAAGTGCATCACATTACTTCTGTACATCACGACAAGATCCCACGTTTTGGCTTCTCCCGTGACTGTGGCATTATCTGTATGTCGTGATCCTCCCCCAACTAGCTCAAATTGCGACTGACTAGAGAAGGAATGCCGCAATCTCGTTCGTGCGACTATCGTGACTGTATATGATAAATTAGGTGTGACGAGGACGTCGTGTAAGCTGTGTTCCCTATACGCAGTAATCTCATGATTGGCTTCCGCTAGTGATCCTGACATTGGCATCTCACTAGCTCCAAATCGTGACTGTATCCCTATGAAGAATTAGATCGTGTCGCTCTGTACTCTGTGATCCTTCTTACGATGGCTCTTGTGGAAACTCTTGCTCTCGAATGGCAACTAGGGCAAACCGGATCCTTCCTCTTTGCTCACTCAAACCGACTGCTCTGATACCATTTGATAGGATCCAACATAGCTTTCCCACATAAATTTGGGCAATATATAATTTATTTCATAAACACCAAACAATACAATCCAAATACATAAAGATAAACACCTACAAATTGAGAGGTGGACGATCTCTCACAACTTACAATTCGACAGGGAGGAAATATCTCCCAAATCTTAAATCTAAGACTGATCCAATCACATACATAACCCTAACCCTAAATATTTTAGCCCTATTTATACTAAACAATAATAAATGACACAAGACTAAGTTCAATAAATTCCCTTAGGCATTCAAAAGACAAAATTGCCCTTAGGCTAGGCACTTGTGTAACAGATTAACATACATAAAGATGAATTATATGACGTGTAATTTATTTGTAGAGATCTCAACAGAAAATATCAATCAATATCTAAATTGGGCATGTTCAAGCAACTTGGATCTTCTATATGGAAGAATAGGGGTATCAATTAAAATATAAAATTTGTCTTCTAGAGCTAATTTTAGGTTGAAAAGTGAATTAAGTATCTTACGACTATTATGTGCTAAGACAGTAAGTGAAATTGGGCTGTAAGTCTTATAAAATTGTTAATAAGTTGGATAAGCTGAGGAATTATACAGTAAAGAACTGACTAAAACTTAAGTTGAGCATCGTAGAAATGATAATGCTATTTTGATGCTTGGTTAAGCCATGAAAGATGGATCTAAAACTTAGTAATTTAGAGGTTTGGTGGACTGTCATCATCAGTTTTATCAACAACTTCTCTCATTGCTTGTATTAAGTAGTACTTCACGAGGAGTTAACCCTACTTTGTGCATATATTTTTTTCATAATTTTGAACCATATTTTATTTGTTTAACTCTTTTTCCATTCAAATCCTCTCATATTGATTTTATCTATCTTGTTGATATATCTTCTCTTTATAAGCTAACACCGCACGGATATTCTCCGCTATCTTATTTTGAATAGATTTTACTACTATCATTTGTCTCATAAAATTATCTTCAATTTATTCTTCATTATTTATCATACATCCATCTTTAACAATTTTATTTGTCGCATTCAATTTAAATAATTGTAAAGTGATCTTATTTTGTTTACTTCATATTTATAATCTTATGATTCTGATGATCAGAAATGGAGTCCCCATTGAATTATTAACCATGTTTTACGTTGAAAGCTAAATGTAAATACTTCAAGCCTTGCAGATTTCACATTTGTTCTTAGCAAACTTCAAATTTATTCCTCCTTGAAAGTTTCTATTTTGATATACAGTTAGTTTTTTGCTCGGATATATGGCACATACTTGTATACAGGCTGTGACACTGTTATGTGATTTGTTTACTAGTATATTATGTTAGAATTGCTGCTGTATTGGTAAATGAGTTATTCGGAAGGCCCTTCAATCCTTTCCTTCCATGCAATGCATCATCAGATGCAAGTGATGCGTTCTATCACAGCTGATAGAGCTAATTTTAGCTTAACACGAAGTACATATTGTGCTACTTTTGCACTTTCCGTGTTTGAAGGAATGACCATATTATGTTGATAATTAACTTGCGGTAAAACTAGAAGGCATGTGCAGTATTGAAATGCTCTAGGAATTATGCAGCTACGTAGCAATGCCCCTAGGTAACTATCCATATATTAGGTTTGTTTATTTATTTTCAATTTTCTCACCTTGATACACCTAACATGATTTTGTTCAATCACGCAACAAACAACAATATGATATAATTAACCTGTTTTGATTTTGGAATCTTTTTTTGATTCCCCTTGCTTTTGTTTTCTGTTCTAATTGTCACTGTAGGGTGAGGCTGTTTTTGTGGAGCTCTGAATTTTAAATTTGATTAATTATCTTGAAATATATGAAATTTCTTAATAATGCTACATCACATATTAGAACGTTAAATCTCCTTGGTCGCAACAGTAAGGCTTCAAGCATAGTGGATTTTATTTTTTTCTTTCATGGTTGCAGGATGAAATACTATAATGGTTGTCTGTTCCACACAGTTGAGAAGGGCTTCATGGCCCAAACTGGAGACCGTACTGGAACGGGCAAGGGAGGTGACTCTGTGTACAAGTTAGTATTGCTATACTTTTCCAGCCATTTATGCAAGTTACTTCTACAGAATACTGCTTTGCTACTGAACTTAACCAGAGACTAAAGGAACTTAGTCTCTACTTGCACTTTTTTATAAACCAATAAGAATTAATATTTTCATATTTATGGCTTGTTAATCCTTACATGATTTTGTTTCCATCAATTTGGCACTTGCGTTACCTTTTCTGCTATTTGAATTGGCTTTATTCTTTTTCTCCTTTGCTTTTAATGTCTAAATTCCATTACAGTCTAAGTAAGATGAGAACCCTGACAGACTGGATGATTTTTCCCTTAAAATATATGGTACCCTGAAGATGGGGAAATATTTGCATACGGAGTACACACAGGGCTTTGTGTACATACTCCACCCGCAATACTCTCATAATAACTTATGAATAACATCGAAATAGAACCCGTAAAGGCTATTGGGGTTATATGCTATTGAAATTAATACTTTAATAACCTCTCAATAACCCCTAATAATCGCGAAGCGGAGGTTATTACGCACGTAGCTCTGCGTGCGTACTCCGTATGCAAATATTTCCCCTAAAGATGACAAATAAAATAAGTATGCGCTGTCATCTTGAAGAAAATTTAAAAAATTAGTGAAATTTTTGTGCCATCATATACCTGAGACTGTTCCCTACTTCAACTTGACTTCGTGTGATATGCAGATTTCTTTATGGTGAACAAGCTCGCTTTTTCGATGATGAAATTCATCCCGATTTAAAGCATTCAAAAATGGGCACTGTGGCAATGGCTAGCGCAGGTGAAAATTGCAATGCCTCCCAGGTACTTCTAGTTATTCTATTTATATCCATTCAATTTAGATGTCATTTATGTATTATTATTATTATTTTGCTACTCTTCGTATTATAGAAGATAATTGACAATAAACTCTTATATGTGGTGTTTGGTTGGTAGGTTTGGAGGTGTGATTTTTGTTCTTAATGTTTTAATTTTCTACAAAATCTACTTATACATCAGCTCTCGTAAATGTAGGAAAATGAGCTCATGCTCATCTCCGTGTAGCTTGTATTTGAAGCCAAATGTATAGTTTCTATTACATTTTGGAGGAGTTTCATTACATGTCATTTACAAGGGGATAAACATGTATTAGTAAAGCTTCTAAATTTATTAAATTGGATATTAATAATTCTTTCATGCTAGTTTTGTGAATAGATAAGCTCGTTTTTTGGTCTTTCTATGTCACACCCTAGCTGAACTTCTTTTAGGATCGACTGTGGTGCGTCAGAGGTAGACGACTCACTCAGACACAATTCCCAACACACTAATTTTGGATTGCACAAATCAGGACTAGGTAGGTAATAAATTAATCTAATTTAATCTTCACAAACATTATCAATCCAAGTCAATTCATATTTCATCAACATTCTCAATTACTTGGAAGCATGCATAATGTTAGAATATATATTAATGGCTAGTAATAACCTTTGTTAATTTCAGTTTATTTTGGTTTATTAGCTTTGATTCTTTATTATTCCTTTCTATTTTCTACTGTATATTTTTTTATTTCTTTCCTCATTAGTAGATTCTGTAATGGGTATATATTCCACTCCTTGTATCAATAAGAATTATCTTAGTTTTATTCTAACATGGTATCACAACCATGGTCCCAACCTAGTTGCCGCCGACTGGGTAGTTTGGGTATCATTTCTTCCTCACGAGCTAGCTAGGTCTTCTTCCAAGCCCTCCCGAGCCAGTTAGGTCCTCTTTCAGGCACCTGGTTACACTCTAGCCTGCCGGATGCCTCTCCATAACCTTTGCTCTGATCGCCAGGGCCACCTCCCAAACCCTAGCAGCCAGAACCCCTGCCTAACAGCTTCCCTCCATGTTTGTCGGAGCTCTTACAGAAACCTCTATTCGGATTGCCAGGGTCTTCTTCTAGTCGACTAGAGGATTTAGTCCAGCTGGAACCTGTTCTCGAGGCCATACCTCTTCCCTCTGGCAGCCGGAATCTTCTGATGTCTCAACAAAGCAACATCCCATGGCGGACTCCTCTAGCACCGAGCCATCATCAGAAGGTTTTCTTGCATCCACCGAAGGATCAATTCCCGTTCCTTTGAAGAACGGAGGACAAAAACAACATGAACTTCTTGTTGACAACCCATAAACTAAACAATAATAACTTTTTTCAATGATCCCAAGCTGTGTCGTTGTTCATTAAAGGACGTGAGAAATTTGGTCATCTCACTGTTTTGATTCGTGAACCTCCAAAGACTGACCCGACGTATGGTGTTTGGGAAGTAGAGAATTCCATGGTCATGTCGTGGATGATCCACTCCATGGAGACTTTGATTGACTGATCATATATATAGGCATTTGGACGATAGTTCGTGATACCTATTCGAATGTAGGGAATTTCGATTAACTCTATGAGGTGTTTAAGAAAATCTAAGAGGCAAAACAGTGATCAAGGATCAAGACCCAGTACTATAATGACCTGGTTGCATTATAGATTAAATGCGACTTATGCTATGACTACACTTGGGAATCTCCGTTCGACCAATCTCTTTCAAAAAATTTAGAAAATGTTTACGTTCAAATTTCGGGTAGTCTCAACAAAGATGTTGAGGAAGTCTGGGGCTGTATCCTTGGCCGGGATTCTCTTCCTTCTGCTTGCGTTGCTTTCATTGAGATTTGTCGCAAAGAGAGCCAGAGACTTGTCATGCTTGGTGCTTCCACTCCGTCTATCGAATCATTCGCTTTGGTCTCTAGTAATGCTCAACCCCGAATTGGTCACCTCACTTATTATTACTGTCACAAACCCAACCACACTCGTGATAAGTGTTGGAAGCTCCATGAGAAACCTACATCGAAAATTTCGGCCAAATCCTCATTTTTTAAGGGTCTCACTACAACATTTGAATCCAATACGGTACAGTCGACCCATACCCAAAACATTCCAGAACCATTCAATTCTCTTAAGAGTCAAATGGAGCACTTAATCAACCTACTTAAATCAAGTCCACTCTCTTCCAGCTAGTCGAATTCCCACATTCGTCAAGATATCAATCCTATGCCACACTTCTTTTGCCCCTTTCAGTTCATGGATCATTGATTCAGGTGCCACGGACCACATGACTGGAAGCTCTCAAACCTTTTCGACATACTATCTATGTTCTGGGGAAGATACTATTAAAATTACTGATGATTTCCATAGTTTCATTGCTAGTAAAGTATTCGTTGTTTTAACAACAAATCTAGCTTTTGAATCTGTGTTACATGTTCCTTTGCTGAAGTGTATCCTTTTGTCTGTCAGTAAGTTGGTATATGACATTAATTGCGTTACTCAATTTTTCCCGATGTTTGTGTCTTTTAGGAACGTCGTTCGGGGAGGATGATTGGAACTACTAAGCGAAAAGATGAGCTTTACTTCTTTCAAGAGAAAAACATGGAGAACGAGGACACTCCACCCAATAGTTGCTATTTATCTCAGTCCATTGAATTCTCTATTATGTTACATTGTCGTTTCGGTCATCATTCTTTCCAGTATTTAAAAAAATTGTATTCGTTGAAGTTTACTGATAAAAAATCTTTTTAATTTCAAATGTGAAAACTGTCAGTTAGCTAAACATCATTGTGTTCCTTATCTACCCTATACTTACACGCCTTCTGCTCTTTTTTCAATTATTCACAGTGATTTATGTGGACACTTTCACACTCCTAGCTACACCAATAAATGATAGTTTTTTACTTTAATTAATTGTCATACTCAGATGACGGGGTCTATATTTTAAAAACAAATTTAAAGCTACATTCACCTTAAAAAATTTCCACATCTTCATTTTGACCTAATTCAAAACTTCTATTCAAGTTCTCCGGACCGACAATGGTTCTGAATTTTTTAACTCTCTATTAGGAGAATTCTTGATAACGACATTCTCCATCATAGCTCGTGTAAGGACACTCCTCAACAGAATGAGGTAGCCGAGAGAAACAACCGACATCTCCTCAATGTTTGCTCGTTCCATTATGTTTTAATCTAATGTCTCAAAATATTTCTGGAATGATGCCATACTTATTATCGCCTATCTCATCAATAGAGTTCCCTAAAAAATCCACAACTTCCAAACCCTTTTAGCCGTTTTGAGATCATGTTTTCCTACCAATCGGGTCTTCTCTACCTTAGATCCAAAAATTTGTGGGTGCACGACCTTCGTTCAGAATATGACCCTAACTCGGAGTAAACCTAATCCCAGGTCCATAAAATGTGTTTTTAGGATACTCTGTCACTCAAAAAGGATATCGATGCTTTGATCCTATAACAAATAAAGTCTATTTATGTGCTGATGTTTAATTTTTTGAAAATGTTCCCTACTTTCCTAACTCATCCTCCAGTGAGGGGAGCTAGAGTTCTTGGACATTGTTCCTTATTCTACTTCTGCGGATGTTCCCCCCACATCAGAGGAGCCCCCGTTCCTTTAGTTCCACCCACTTCTCCTACCATTAAGGAGCCCTTTGTCCTTTCGGTTCCACTATCTCATCCTCTCACTCTTTGTGTCTACACTCGGTGCACTTGTTATGATCTGCCTATTCTGGAGCTTGCTACCCCCTTACTGGGTCCTGATTCTCCTCCGAGCGACATTCCCAACACTACTACTTTGAATGAGGAAGTCAATTTCTTTAGTAAGATACACAATTAAACATGCTCTCTCTATCCTATTACAAACTATGTTTCTTTTCGCAATTAATCGCCGATCTATAAAGCACTTGCTGCTGCCCTGACCAATCATTAGCTCCAATCTACTATTGAGGCTGCCTTAGCAGACCCAGCCTGGGAAGCTGCCGTCATGGAGGAGATGAATGACTTTCAGCGGAAACATACTAGGGACATCATTGATCTTTCTCATGGCAAGAAAGTAGTGGGTTGCCAATGAATTTTTAGTATCAAATTTAACTCAGATGGATCCTTTGAATGCAATAAGGTACGATTGGTCGCCAAAAGGTACTCGCAGACCTACGGAGTTGACTATGAGGAGACATCTGCTTCAACTGCTAAGTTAAACACCATTCGGGTCCTATAATCCTTTACGGTGAATCTGGATTAACCCTTATTCTAGCTTGATGTCAAGAATGCATTTCTGAATGACGATCTTGCAGAGAAGTTATACATGACCTTTCCTCCAGGCTTTGACTCTACTACCTCCCAGGAGCAAGTATGTAGGTTGCAAAAGTTCATCTATGGACTGAAGCAAGCACCATGGGCATTGTTCGACAAGTTCACAAAGGTGGTGGTAGGCCATGAGTTCACTCAGGTTCAATCGGATCACACTGTCTTCTTCCGACATTCCTCTAGTAACCAGGTAGCCATCCTCATCGCCTTTGTCGACGATATTGTACTCACATGTAATGACCTACCAACATTGGAATCTCTGAAAGACATTTTTACTGCTTCTTTTGAAATGAAGGACTTGAGATCTCTTTGATACTTCTTAAGCATGGAAGTTGTTCGATCATCTTGGAGCATTTGTCTGTCTCAATGAAAATATGTAATTGACCAACCTTCTCGTGTGCAAACCAGTGGCTATTCCGATGGATTCAATGAAAAACTTCTTGATATTCTCAATGCGATTCTTTTAAATAAGACTCACGCATTGTGGGGAGACTTATCTACCTTGCCTATACTCGCTCTGACATGTGTCACTCAGTTGGGATAATAAGTTAATTCATGCATGATCCCTATGAGCACCATCTTCAAGCTGTCCACCAGATTTTCCACTATTTAAAAGACACTGAACAAAAGTTTTTTATGCAACACTTCTCATTTTATTACAGTTTACACAAACGCTGATTAGGCCTGGTCCGTCCATGATCGGCGATCTACCTCGGGGTACTATTCTTTTGTGTGAGGAAACTTTGTTATATGAAAAATAAAAAAGCAGTTAGTATTTGCTCGGAGTAGTGCTGAACCTGAATTTAAGTTCACGTCCCTGAGAATCTGTGAAGCTATTTGGTTACGCATCATGCTCCGGGAACTACGTATGCCAGCCTCCGTCCCTTTGCAATTGTTCTGTGATAATAAGGCGATATTAGCATTGCTCACAATCCGATCCATCATGATTACACCAATCATATTGAGATTGACCGACACTTCATTAAGAAAAAACTCAAGTTTGGGAAAATTTGTGTTCTGTTTGCGCCATCTAGTGGCCTGCTGGCGGATTTTCTCACAAAGACGTTTTCCGGCCACTGTTCGATGACTTCAAATCCAAGTTGAACATGACTGACATCCATGCTTCAACTTGATGGATAGTATTAGAATATATATTAATCAAGTCCAACTTGAGGGATAGTATTAGAATTAACAATATATAGGAGTTAGTTACAAGCTTATTGAAATAATCAAGATTAATTTTATAGACGGAAAGAAAGCAATGTGCATGTACAATCGTAGTTCATATGCGTGACAACATTACATGAAATAGACATGTTTTAATCATGTGAGATATTTAAGGTAACATAAAATATAGTAAACAATAACAATTGTAACTAATATATATCTCATTCATTCATATGCAATCACAAAAAAAAAATCCATAATGATTTAATAATAATAAGTGTTGTCTTAGGATTGCCACTTATGATTGCATTGACTTTGACTACATTCATTTCATTTTATGTCATTAGGTTGTCACCCAGCTCATGAGCTAAAATAACTATTGATAAAAGTTGAGTTCATCTCAACATAACAATTATTAATAGCTCTCCTGATACCACCATCCCTGCCTAAACATCTGGAATCGGGAATCTCATCATTCCTTGTCATCCGTATCTGCAAACAATTTATGTAATAACCCACCTAATGTAGCACTTTTGACATTCTTTTAAGCATGTCATATAGCGATCATTTATCATTTGTAAATCATGTATCATATGTGTATACAACAATTTACGAATATCTACAAACAATAATTTCATAAATATTTTCACAAAATCAATAAAATAGTAAAATCATAACCTTCATCAGTGTCAGTTCAAGCTTACATGGTAACCGATAATATGCATACATTTCTAAATATAATCATATTTTAAATGAAATCACATATTAATCAAATAAAAATGAATTTATCTTATTTTAGCACATGAATATTTCATCTAAATCGACTGAACAGTTCTACGACAACTTTCCTCAAGCTTGCTTCGAGCTCACCGCTTAGTGTAAACCACATAGAATCATAATTTTATGGAATTTTCATGAAATTTTAGCTTAGGATTTAACTTTATCCCCAACCATAAATTTCTTGTAAAAGCATACCTTACCAAACCACATGGAATCATAATCTTATAGAATTTTCCTGAAATTTTAGCTTAGGTCTTAGTCTATCACCAACCATAATTTCCTTGCAAAGCTTACCTCAAAATGGCTTCCACGCATAAATTCTCCCTAAAGGTTTCTCCTAATTTTTTTTTGTTCTTATCCTCCACCTATACAGCGTGCCTACAACTTAAAACCTTACTTAAGAATCAAGAAATTAATTCACAACTTCTGGCCACACTTGTGCCCCCTGCTTTAGTAAACATAAATAGAGAAATGCTCTATCTCGTGGCAAGTCGTGGAAAAAGATCGCGAGAAAGGACATGAATGTTCTAAATGGCACACAAAGGAGAATTCCCTTGCCAGTTTTTTCCTAGAACTCTCAATCGAGCGTTGCGCCTCTCAGCTGGCCGCACATGCTTCAATTTGCTTGATCCTGCTAGTGTTGGGATTGCTGAAAAGCCCTAACTCGCAGAAATGAACTGCGTGAGGTAAAAAATGGTTTAATTATTATTACATTCATCTGATCCATGAAGTTGCACTCGATTCAATTAAATTACATTCATCTGATCCATCAAGCATATGCATGTCACGGAAAGTGGGATGCTACAGTGTCACAGGATGATTGACACGATTAATTATTATTACTTAATATATTATTAGTTTAATTAAGATAGTATCCTTTTATTTTTATAATTATAAATGTATCCATAATCCATATATAGTTTTATATGCCAAATCAATTGTTGAAAAGTAAACAATTTTATAAGAATACTTGGAGTATATTTGGGGAGATGCGAAAATTGGATATAGTTTTTTTTAAAATTTTACCTGATTAACCAAAATTGGGTATTACAATACTCCGCTCATAAAAATTTCATCCTCAAAATTTTTGAATATCTACTTGAGCAAAAAAGTAAATTTCTGCTGCATTTTTTATTTTCTTTCCAAAGCAGTTTCTTTTTTTAGGTCTATGCTTTTATTTAATCTTAACATAAAGAATTTGCTTATTCTTTAACTTCTAAAAATAATATTCAACAATCCTCTCAGGTTCTTCAATATTTCTTAAATCTTTTTGCACTTTTATATCCTCATCTGAAATTCTCTGGTTAGAGTTTGAAACCAATTTTCTTAGCACTGATATGTGAAATACATCATGAATATATAACATATCAATAGAAAACATTAGTCTGTAAGCAACTTGACCAACCATTTCTATGATTGCAAAAGAACCAATATATTTGAAGCTCAAATTCCCTATCCAAATCTGACAGTACCTCTCATCCACCTGACTTTTAGGAACACGAAATCACCAACCACAAGCTCTACTGTTTTGTGTTTTAGGTAATGATAATTCTGTTGTCAATTCGGAGCAGTATTCACTATATCTCTAATTAATCTTATTTTCTCCATAGCTTTATCACCTAATTGAAAACCTAACATTTGACATTCTCTTATGTCAACCCCACTCAATGGAGTTATGCATTTCTTGTCACATAGTGTTTTATATGGAGTCATCTTAATACTGGATTGATAATTATTATTGTGGGCAAATTCAATCATCAGAATGTGATTTTCCCAACTGCCTCCAAAGTTAAGAATACAGAGCCCCAAAAAGTCATCTAATACTCTGGTTGTCTCACTTTGTGGATGAAAATTTGTACTAAAATGCAAATGTGTTTAAGTCTCTCTGAACACCTTTCTACAGTTTAGATATGAATCTTTCATCTCTGTCAGAAATAATTTTTGGAACAACATGCAATCTGATAATTTTTTTGACATACAATATGATTAGAACTATAACATTGCACTTTTTGCTACATGCATCAGCTTGATGGATCGAATGGTGTGATTTAACTGAATCGAGTTAAAGGTCGCTTCCTTCATTTTTCCCCGCTTGCAATTTGTTTCCGTGAGCTTGGGCCATTCAGCGATCCTGACACTATAGCGGGATCAAGCAGAGTAGTGTAGACACGATCGGCTAAGAGGCGTAGTGCTTGGTTGGGTGACCTGGTGATACCGGGGTTAAGCCAAAACACAATATAAAAAATAAATATTATTACTGAAAACAAATTGACGGTTACAATCAAATACACTTGAAAGGGAAATTACAACAAACATAACACAAATTCACACTAGGGCTCGATTCATGGGTGCTAGAGGTTGGCTAGGTGGTTGGGGAGTGGAGTTAGGTGGCTGAAATGGGTTGACGACAGTTGGGAAAGCAATATGAGGGGCTGGAATCGCGTTGGCAACGAAGCAAAGGGCAACAAGTGAGGCGGTAAGTGAAGCGGCGAGGCGCGGTGGGAAAGACTGGAGCCGCTAGTGTGATAGCAAGAATACAACATGTTTGTCGTTTTCCGGGTGATGGCAGCGAAGGGGCAAAGTGGGAGATTGCAGGACAGCAAGGAGCGACAGTTTGGGGCAGTGAAAACGAGCAAGAAGGGTTGGCTTGGAAAGGCTACATTGAAAAACAACAAACGAGTGCTATTCAGGGCTGTTGCAACGATGGAGGATGCTGGGAGCATCGTGGGGAAGATGCAAAAGGGGATTGTGAAGATAATCAACACCTCAGGAGAGACATGCAACTAGAGCACCACTCAATTCTTTGGATACAACTTTCTAGGGCTGTCAAAAAAAACTTGTTCGCAAAGAACTAGTGTTTAGCTAGCTAAGTAGCTCGTGTTCTATTCGTTCGTTAAGCAAACACGCCAAGCACAAACACATTTTTTTAGCTCGATTTATAAATGAGCCGAACACTAAAAAAGGTTTGTTCTTTCGTGTTCCTTGATTTAGCTTGAATTAATTAAATAATAAATAAATAATATTAGTATGTTATTTATATATTAAATTTTTATATTCTATGTAAATAATATTACTTTTTTTTAATTTTTAAGCAATTTTAGCTAGGACTACAGATAAATAAAATTCTTGTGTTGGACATGTGCATACATAAGTATTGGGTGTATATGCATGTGAATATCCCTAAGAAATTAATTTGCTTTTTTTCATGAAGTTAATTTGTTTTTTCCCAGTTCCCACAGTAGGCCTACATTAAATTTACGACGTTGGATATGTAAATACATAAGAATGGTGTGGTATATATGTAAATGCTGAAAACTTTACCAAATCCCATGTCGCCTTTTCTCCAAACCTGTAGTCCGCCTCCTCTATTCATACAATCCCACACCATGAATAATAGAATAAAACCTTCAACCATGCTCATTAAAATGTAAAAGGGAAGCTCCGTTTTTTGCAAGCTAGTATCACTGACTTGGCCATGCGTGATGTGGTTGAGTAAATTAAATTTTGTTTTATTCCATTTTATAAGAGTTTTAAAATATATTTTTTTTTGTGATGAAATTATATTATTTTATTAATTAAATTTAGTACATAATTATTTCAAGCCGAACACGAGCTTAATTCGAACAAATGAGTTTGAATTGAGCCGAACATGAATAGGCTAGTCACAAGCCATTTTGAACACATACAAAAAAAAAAAAATCGAATGAGCCGTACCTGAATGAGCAGGCTCGTTTACACCCCTACAACCTTCAAAGGGAGAAGAACGGATACCTGTTGCTGTCCTAAAAAAAACACACGAAAAATTGAAAACCTAAACATATCAATCAATTTGAACCTTGCGATGATAGAGTAGCATGGTATTAAGCTTGGACTTGGCTAAGTTGCTATAGTAAAGTTATCGAAGTTAAGTTGGGGTAACCTGTGATTATGTGATTTGGCCTGAGTCTTAAGGCTAATTAAATGGTTAGGCCGACCCAATTTGAACTAAAATTGAATTTGGGTCCATTATGGGTTCAAGTTGACTTAACTCGTCCTATTGGCTAATTTTTTTAACCAAGCTTAAATTGGGATTTGATTGACCTTTTTGGATCAAATTGAGGTGTTTGGTTTGGTCATTTGGTTTAATTTGATCAAATTGACCGTAATTGAGTCAACTTGGGGTTTCATAGATCAGTTGGCTTAATCTGTTGATATTGGGTTATATTAAGCTCGTTGATTTATTTAAAATCGTTGATATGATTGAGTTTAATCAATGTGGACAATTTAAAAGTTTAAGTCTTAATTGGTGAAATATGTTAACTTGGGCTAGCTTAAAATAACTTCATATGAGCAAATTTAAGAATTAATATTGCTCTTTATGTTTGATTTATTAGGACTTGGTGGGAAAATTGGATAAGCCAATCAAACTAATTCTTGAGTTGGGTTTTATTGGGTCAAGCTGGGTCACATTGGGCTAGGTTCGGTTTATGCTTGATTTAAATATCATGATTTGACACAAGGCTTGAATTTATTAAGGCGGGAACATGCAATCAAACGGTACAACTAAAAAATTTCTATCTTTATTATTATCATTAAATACTTAGTAGTATAATAAAAATAAATTGAAAGAACTACTGATAATTAAATAAATCTAATAGTAAGAAAATTATGATTATAATTAACTTTCTCTCTAATTTGGTTGTGTTTTCTACAACAATTTTCACTTTTGTCACTCTTCTTCTAATTAATTGCTTAAAACTGAAAATGTTAGTTTAAAAAGTTATCAGCAAACTTAGTGAGATACTCATATTTCTAAAATAACAATAATATAAGGAAGAAAAGATGCAATATGCATACTAGAGGTTCACCAAGATAGAATCAAATTATCTAATCATTCAAGAATAACCATATTAAAGATTCAAATAACCCTAACAGTTATATCCTATTATTTATATTTTCTTATATAACATTCGTCATAGGAGCACAGTCTAAATTATATCAACTAAGACACTTCAATATCAATAAAATTTTTAATATTTGTGCACGTGTACCTTAGCATCCCTAGTTAATATCATAGAAGGATGACTATATTAGTCAGCTATACACATGCGGGCATGTTACATAATTCATTTTATTCATATTCTAAATATCATTCATTATCTTACTATTACACTCATTATGTACAATAAATAGATATAAATGTATTGTTAGATAAATGACGTTTTTCATATGATCAATAAATTTAATATTTGAGTTAAGTCAAAATTTTATATAAAATATCAGCCTATTTATATAACCATGAAATGCACTTTTTTTCTCCCATCAAATGCATTTGATTTAGAAGAAAATCAATATTATTATCATTATTCAAAAATTATAGTACCCACTTTAATGCCAGGTAGCTTCTTTACTCCTTAAATTTCATCTTATATTATTCATTATTTTATCACATTATATAATTATGTTTATATAATCTTTATTTATTTTAATAACTTCTTTATGATTATAATTTTCCAAAATAAATTTAACATATTACTGTGATTATATTATTTAATAATGTTTGTTTTCATTCTATAATGTCATATTTTATTAATTTCTATTATAATTTAGTTTATAAGTCATAATTAATCTTTATTAATTATTAACTTAACTTTTGATAAATTATTATAATTATTTTGTTAAACTTTTTTTTAATTACAATCTTACTTTTATTTTAATCACACATTTTTAATATTCTCTATATTTATATGAATATGTTATTATATATATCAATCCATTTCATCATTTAGTATGTTTCTAATTAAACATAACAATCGTGCTTATTTCTATAGTTGATAATAATATTTTAAATTTCAATAAAACTTTAATATCATATTTTTTAATATTTAAATCCGTACATCATCATTAGTTTTTACTTTCTAATTTAATATTTATCATTATATTATGATTTAATTTTTAATATCTCAATATAGTAATAATATCATTAATTATTATTAATCTTATTATCCCTAAAATATTTTGTTCTATTTCTTAAATTTAATATTTTATTTCTCATTTACTTATAAATTTAAAAGCAAATAAAATTTTTCTGGTTCACTCAGTGCTCCAACTTTCTCGCTTTGCCGATCTCGTCCTAAACATGCACAGTGCTCACTTGAGAAAGCTTTCTCATCTCATTCTACTTCATGCCAGACATCAATAAAAGCTGCTCTTGCCTCATCTAATTTCTCCTATGCCTCTTGTCCTTGTCACCTTCGCACGTGATCGAACAAAACCATGAGATCGAAGAGACTGATTGGACATTTGATGTTTTGTCTCTTGCTTGACCGCTTAATTTCCTTGCCCTCACAATATACTTTTCGGAAAATGCAATTTGCTCGACTTTTGTTCATTGGCTTCCTCCCTCCAAGGTTTTGCTCAAGGCCCAGATATGTTCGACGCTCAAGTCTTCAATGTTATCACCTTGCTTGGTCTATTCGAGCACGACGTCACCTCCCGTTTTGCTCGTCTCTGTCGCATGTTAACCCGTTAATTAAAAATTATTATTATTATTATTACTATTATTACAGATGCTACATCTATGGTTAACTAGTAAGAATTCAATGTTTGAAGTTTGGCCAATCAATTGGTCTCAATGACCAATTGAGTTTAGAGGTTTAGATTTTTTGGCTCCATGTGCCTTATGACTCATCATTGGATTTTGAGAATAACAAACATATTTTTTGAATTTACTTTATGCTTAATTTTTTTCAACACAAATAATTTTTATCAATCATATATTAAATTTAAAACTTATTTATGCAAAATCATTTCTAATTAGGTTGCATAACTTTGACACTCACCTACCCAATTCTATGAACTAATGTAATAACTAATCTTGAATTTTAACTTAAAATTATTTCATAAAATGTTTTATCGTTTCATTAATATTTCATGTAAAATCATATGAGTAATAATCATATTTGTGAAATTACTATATTCATATTTATGAAATTAATGAATGTACATGATTAATCTATTATTGGTTCAATTGGTTTTATTTGATTTTATTAGGCAACATGTTTAACTTTGATTCATGCATTTAATGACCTGATAATTATATAAACATATTTATTTATTTTATATATGATTATGTTCTTTCATATAGTTAAATATTTATCATTACGCTAAATTAAATTGTATGCAAATCTTTCCATTTTTGTTTTTTACTACTATTTTTTATTTGAATTGAGTTTTAGATCAGTCATTAATGTCATATTATAGTTTAAATGTTACATATATTTATATATATATACGATTCAAGTTAAGCACCATATAATTATTACATGTATTATACTTACCATATTTAACCTTGGCCAAAATCTACAAGCATTAAATCATATCTTGGCCGAATTTTTGACTATGTTAGGCTTGAGAAATTGTGAGTAAAGCTTAACATTTTAAATTTAAATCCCTTGCCGTATTTTCCTTTATTAAATTTAATATGTTTTGAAAATTTAAAATTCAAAATTTAAATTTAGATCCCTTCCAGTTCAGTGGACACAACTAGGTAGCAAAATATCCAAGAAATGGAACCTAAACTTAAGCTAATTAATTAAATTACAAGAATCTGTGTGGGAAATCTTGATTCAAGAAGATCTTAGTCTTCACAACTTGGTTAAGCCAATAATCACACTGCTTCCTGATCGCCAATACCCTATGCCAAACTCGCCACTTAACTGGCATGCTGCATATCTCTAAAGTTTTTATTTATTTATTTATTTTCTTGAAATATTGTTGCTCGCTGTAATTTTCAAGGTGAAAAGAGGTTAAATGACCATGGAAATATGGGAAATTTACCATAGAGAGTAAGGAAAGCAGAGGACCTGAAATGGGGATGTTTTTTAAGCTTCCACTAATTACCTGAAGGATTCTACTTGCTTCAAACTGCTCTTGTAGACCTTTTCAAACTTCTATGGAACCTTTCTTCAACATCCCGTGAGTGATTTTTCTTAGATAGCTTGCACTGAGGGTCTCTTGCCCAACTACCTCACCCTATAAGCCTTGCAATAGCAAGGAACTTGCTACTGCCGTCTCCTTACAGTTGTCTGAAAAATAGCCGTGGCTTTTTTTTGCCTTTTGGAGCAGTTCTTAGGGTTGTTGATTGACCTAGACTCCACTACTATCCCCACTCCATCATATCTCTCCACAAAATACTGGAATCTTCCCAAGCAGGACAAACTTGAAAGCTAGCTGCAAAAAGCTACCCTCTTCTTAAGGGGAAGTTAGTTAAGTAGACTAGTCCCAATAAAGCTTATAAACTCCTACCCTTACAAAAGAATGATAAGAAATACTGGTCCTCTGAAAAAAGAAAACACTTAATTTTAATGGCAATATAGTTCTAACAATCACCACTGTTTAACATGGTATCAAAACTCAAGATCCCGAGTTCGACTCATAGGGCATCTGTATATGCTCTAGCACATGAATTGCTTTGAGTTGAAAGTATCCTTTCTATTTTCTTTTATCGTACATGGTCTGTTGTTTCTCTGAAAATATTTTTGCCTCAGCACATGATTAACTGTTTTTGTGAGCCCTTGATTTTTTTTTCCAACAACTTGCTTCGTGCCAGTTTTACATTACATTGCGAGATGATATAGACTACCTTGATGGAAAACACACTGTAAGTCTACTCGTGGCTAACTTCTGTTTTATCTATTTTGTCAATCTCTTTTGGCTTGAACAATGTACTCCAATTAATTGATGTAGGTTTTTGGTATTGTTGAAGAGAAAGAAAGCATAGATTGCTTAGCAAAAATGAATGAAACCTATGTTGATTCTAATGGCAGACCTTTCAAGGACATCAGGTTAGTTTTATGATCCTACATCCATATTATGTTTTCTTGCTATGCAATATTTGGCTTATCTTCCTACGAACTACTCCTACATCTTTGATAAATCATATTGCTCCATGTTCATCTATGACTTGTGTCCTCTGATAATGTTTATAGCATTGTGCCAGAATTCACTTATATTTTAATGGAGAATAGTGGCAAAATGGTTCCCTGACTCTTTGCAGAGGCCAATTTAGTTGAGTGTTTATAAAAGTGTCAATTTAGTCCTCATATTTCTTTAATATGATTTGAATTAGTCTCTAGTCAGAACTATTTTAGCCTCCATTAAAAGAGTTTGATGGCTAATTATCACTTTTATAAACTCTAGGACTAAAATTGTCCGATGTAAATAGTTTGGGAACTATTTTGGCATTTTACTCTATTTTAAAGGGTTTTACATCTTTCTGATTTTACTATATTTTTTGAATTTAATGTTGCCTTTTGTGGACTCATGATGTGGGGCTGTAGCAATGGTTAGAATGTTTTTATTGTGAGTTGAAGGTCATTGATTTGATATGGAAATAACCTTTTTTTATGATGCAAAGGCCTCGTATGTTGGAGGGATCCTGATAAACTGCAGATTTATAGACTCATGGTCACTACTGGATATTGTTTTTACCCATCCATTTGTCTAATTACATTATAAGGCTGTCAATTTCTTACTACTTGGCAAGACAGATTTTAACTGTTTGTTTCTTCTACTAATTGTTATTTCTTCCTGAATTTGGATATAATAAATATGTTGGATAAATTAAATNAACTATTTTGGCATTTTACTCTATTTTAAAGGGTTTTACATCTTTCTGATTTTACTATATTTTTTGAATTTAATGTTGCCTTTTGTGGACTCTTGATGTGGGGCTGTAGCAATGGTTAGAATGTTTTTATTGTGAGTTGAAGGTCGTTGATTTGATATGGAAATAACCTTTTTTTATGATGCAAAGGAAAGGCCTCGTATGTTGGAGGGATCCTGATAAACTGCAGATTTATAGACTCATGGTCACTACAGGATATTGTTTTTACCCATCCATTTGTCTAATTACTTTATAAGGCTGTCAATTTCGTACTACTAGGCAAGACAGATTTTATCTGTTTGTTTCTTCTACTAATTGTTATTTCTTCCTGAATTTGGATATAATAAATATGTTGGATAAATTAAATNATTTTTTGAATTTAATGTTGCCTTTTGTGGACTCATGATGTGGGGCTGTAGTAATGGTTAGAATGTTTTTATTGTGAGTTGAAGGTCATTGATTTGATATGGAAATAACCTTTTTTTATGATGCAAAGGAAAGGCCTCGTATGTTGGAGGGATCCTGATAAACTGCAGATTTATAGACTCATGGTCACTATAGGATATTGTTTTTACCCATCCATTTGTCTAATTGCTTTATAAGGCTGTCAATTTCTTACTACTAGGCACGACAGATTTTAACTGTTTGTTTCTTCTATTAATAGTTATTTTTTCCTCAATTTGGATATAATAAATATGTTGGATAAATTAAATATTTATTATAAATGTTAAATTTTTTAATAATGCATGATACACTTAAAGTAAATTATTTTTATAATTAATTTAATATTAAGGCAGTTTAATAAATCAAATATTTATTTTTATAATAATGCATGATACACTTAAACCTGCCATACATTCATGAGGGTAGTTCAATACAAATCTAGTGATAATTAACTTATGATTAAAATTTACTTTAATAAATAAAATATTCAATTTAATTATTATATCCATTTTGTGATTATTTAATATGCTAAAAGAGAATTATNCATTTTTATAATTAATTTAATATTAAGGCAGTTTAATAAATCAAATATTTAGTTTTATAATAATGCATGATACACTTAAACCTGCCATACATTCATGAGGGTAGTTTAATACAAATATAGTGATAATTAACTTATGATTAAAATTTACTTAATAAATAAAATATTCAATTTAATTATTATATCCATTTTGTGATTATTTAATATGCTAAAAGAGAATTATTTAAAATTATATAGAATTTCTATCATTCAATTATAACTATCCACATTATGAAATTGTTCAATTATTTTTTATTTTAAAATTCTATAAAGTATAATTTAATTATATATTGATTACATTTATTTATTTTACATATTAAAAAATTTGACTTTTACTGCATATAGATTTATTTATATTTTTTATGAATGTTTATTTATTTTATATGTAATCATATAAGTTTAGTTTTATAATCTCCAATGCTATTGACATAAGGGATGCATGAAAGGTAAATGAAGGGGACTTGTGTCATGGGGACTTACCATGCCAACACATTTTCTATTCTAAATATCTCTAGAAACAAGCACCAAACCCAAGTTACTTTTCTACAGCAGCCTGAAGAATCAAGAAAGAAAGTTGGAGGAAGATGAAATAATCACATATGTGGGGTTTGACGTAGAAATTTGGGTCATCAATATTCGTCGCAGGGTTGCTGAGATGGTGGGAGAGGATGTCATCACCATTAGGATATATATCATATTTCTCTAATGTAACCTGAAAAAGCAAAGCACACATAGATTAGAATCGTGATGCTGTGATATTCAAGGAGAATTAAAGCTCTCAAAAGCAATCTTGATTTAATTTATAGTAAAATGTGGAATAACTATATGCAAGAAATTATCACAAGAATTATTAAAAGTTTCGTCCAAAAGAAAAAAAAAACATCATGCTTAGGTGCATGCATTGATCTCAAAGTGAGTTAAGAAGTATTTATCAAGCTATGGACAAACATCCTTGTTTCAAATGTGCATGTGAGGAGTTCTTTTCCAAGGTCAGTGGATTCATTCATTATAATATTAACATGGATTAAATATAACTAAATATGAAGTGGCATGGTTTAATATCATCGTTGTCTACATGGGGGGTTTTGATTTAATTTTGCTAGAAATTTAGCAAGTTTGAAATCAATAATTAAGACAAAACATGTATAAGTTCACATACACCAGAAAGATGCTGGTCGGTGTGATCTTAACAGGAATGATTTTAAAAAGTAGAATATCTCAGCACACATGAATCCAAACATATGTTAGCTTTATTACAAATGAGCTTTATGCAGTGGAAGTCTTTGATTTGTGTTTTAATGATACTAAGATTTCAAAACGAGTTAATTTTTGTATTTTAGCATATAGATGGACAAATCTCAAAATATTCAATATAAGTAAGAGAGGCTGTATGCCATTTGATAACAAATGTTTAATAGACATTTTGTCAAACAGTTGATGTGCGATTGAAATTGAAAAAAACGACATATGGAATAATAAAAAAATTTATCACTGATTCATCCATTGCATTGATACAGATTAACTCCATCAATTCATCTAATGTTAATAATTCATTAGATGCTTATCTATATTGCATTGATACTTCTAAAAATGTCGTACATGTGTTGGACACGTATTGGACACCAACATAAGTTCGACATACCCCAACACTTGTCTGACTCAAAATATGAGTCTGAATTTTTTTGGGCTTGAACATGTTGGACAGACGCCTCGACACCTTATTGGACATGAGCTCAACACAATTTGGGAAAAAATGGGACACGAGAAGTAGAAAATTATATTTATACATATAACTCTAATTATACCTCATAGTCAAAGCAGCCTGCTCTTTCATGTCAAAACTTCCTCTAACAGTCATTATAATCGAGCTTTGAAAGTGCATCCAATATTTGTTGAAGTCGAGCAATAGTAGTTTTCTTTTTATTTGTTGAAGTCGAACGTCATAAATCCATCTTGCCTTTGTCAAAGCCGAGTGTTGTAGTTCTCTTTTGTTCATCAAAGCCGAACCTTCACTCGCTAAAGTGGAAGCATTAGGCTTCTTTGTCACAACTTGAGTAGGAGTCATGCCTGTTTGTTGAAGTCGATCCAAATCACCATGAACTTTGCGGTGCTTGCACTGAAGTTTTTATTCATCAACGTCAATTAGTCAAATTCGTCGTAGTTTTGTAAGTGATAATTTCTATTTTTTTCTCTATAATGTGTTAATAGCTATAAATCTATACTTATTTTAATTCTAAAAGTTAAATTTTAGCTTAATTAATTAAATATGGTGTAATCTTAGGATATCTTAAATTTTTGTTGATAAGTGAAGGAATTCTTTTGATACATATTACATGTATAATTTTAAAAGTTAATTTGTATAAGCATGATGTTTCATAATACAAGATAAATTTTTAAAGTTAAATTTTATTCTTGCATACTTTGTATAAGCATGACATTTCTATAATTTCCCTGAGAATGAGGTTTATTGATTTTTGTATTTTCCTGGCTTGCAAGAGCATTAAGTTGTTGTACGGATGAAGGATGAGAACACGGAATAGCATGCAACACTCTAATATAGGCTTCTCTCATATTAGTAACTCTAGGGTCAGATAGGATCTGTGATTTTACGCATTTATACTGAGAGTTGAGGCTAACTGAAAAACTCATAATAGTCATTTGTTCACGTTCAGCCCGTTGAATTCGGACATTAGTACTGAAAGGTAATAGTGGATTCAATTTTTCATAAACACATTTAAAATGCATGTGATAATTGTTACATGATTGATCCTGTTGTTCAACTCGATAGAACTCCTTGCATATTGTCGACCGTTATTTTATTTTAATTTAAAAACTTTAAAACTTGAGTTTTATGATTTTTTGAAAAAGAGAGATGAGTTTTATAAATATGAAAATAGTTTTGATATAAATTTAAGTTTTGAAAGTAGCATTTTAATTTAAAAATAGATGAGACCAAACGAGTCTCACATTTTAGATGGTTTGGGTGTCTAAACACGATACCACAAATAATACATTTATCCCGAAGCATAAACATATCAGTTGTAGTAGGCTCAATCACCTAAGCTAATGAATTTGTGACATCCGTTTGGTCTGCGAAATATTTTATATGAGGCCAACAAGTTCCCCTACCTAATATAAGGATTATATAGACTTTATTTTACCTGAGTTCCAAGTTTCCTATAGAGACAAGCTTCTATAGTTAATTACATCTTAAATGACTGGGATCATTCAAGAAAACTCTCGATTAAGATAAGTGGTTTTACCTTTAAGACTTCGAAGTTTAGGTTTCCAAAATTGGACATGAGAAAATCAAATAGGAGTGGCTAAAAATAGGAACATTTATTTGCAAAAATCCAAAATAATGAAGAGTAGGGGATATCACAGGTTCAAGGGAAACCCTAGTGACTTCCCAACTATCCTATTGTTTGACTTTATGTCTTTGAAATGATGTTATTTAATATTTAATCCTTAAAATTATTTAGAATTTAAGACTTATATTCGCACAATATTTGATCATGCAAATGACCTAGAAAAATAGGAGGATTTACACCATACTGTACAGTAACCTCGGAATCCTAAAATTTTAGGACTTATAATTCCACAACAGGATTGTGTAAAAGCCTAAAAGTGATATGTGAGGGTTTATGCTGCGCTAGACAAACCATCTTGAAATCCTATGGGCTGTTATTTAAACTAAGGAAAGTGATCGGTGATGTGAATGTGTTTTTGATGTCGCAGATCCATCTTGAAGTGGCTTCTCCGTTTGTCCTCGTCATGCCACCCAGGGTGTTCGGTCCAAGTTCTTCGTCGTAGCAATTTCAGGTTTGTTATCAATTCTATGTAATCACTAGGTTTTCCTATACTAAAGCATACTGTATATCAAAGCCATAAAACATGCGGTATAAAAGAAAAAAACAGTATAACATGCTGTGAAATAAAATGCTGTAATGTAAATAAAACATGTATATTTGGGAGACTTGTTGCTCCTTTAAGGTAGCTATTATTCTCTGTATAAATAAAAGAAACATTGCCTGAAAAACTTGAGAAAATCGATAAATAATCCACGAAGGGACAACTCGAGAAAATTGACAAGTAACAATTCAAATAAAACTATCAAAACCTCGGGAAAATTTCAGAGAAAAGACCACGAGTGCTTTGTCCAAAAATTCCGATAAAACATACGAAAAATCCGAAAAGAGGGGACCGTAAGCACTCGTGTTGGGGCTAGACTCAAATATATATATATTTGTACTCGAGGGTTGTTGAAGGCTACCATCGATCACCCAGATGTATAAAACCCGCCCCTCCACTTGAAGGATGTCCTACTGAACCTAACTTAGGGGGGTACTCCTTAGCCCAGTATCGGTAATCAACAAGTGGACAACCAAATTGTAATACATTTAAAATTTATATTTTAACATGCATATATATTTCAGACATACAAAAGTAAAGTTATATTAATTTTATAGTGAAAATATTTTTTTTATAAATATTGTATCTGTTCTTATCAATTTATTTTATCAATTTTTGTAAAAAAGAATAGTTGTCCACGAGTTGATCACGTCATCGGACGTAGGCCCGCCAACAACCTAAGAAGGTACTGGTCCCTCGTTAGTCTTATGTCGGTGAATGATACTTTCATCCTACAGTTCATCAGGTCCCAGAATTGAGTTCTGATGTTATAGGATGAGATATCGTTCTGCTCTACCACCGGCGTGCCTTTGTCATCATCGCCCTAATCTCCAAAATAAAACCGACCTACTTGCGACTTTGCTTGATGGTTTCATATATAACAAAAAACTATATATGAGCACTTATGTATCAGACATAAGTACAGAAAACCAAATCAAGAAATAAGGAAAAAAAAAGAATAAAAATGGGGATGTGAGAGAGGAGGAATTGATCCACCCAAAAGATTGAAATAATAAAGTGTGGAGCAACCCTTAAAAAGATCTGAAAGGAGAGCTCATGATCCTTGAATCAATCCAGAGGATATCATCTTCTCAAATTTTATATAACTGGATCAACCCAAGAAGAGTATCGTCTCCCAAATTTATTTTAAATAGATTGAAATGGGCCCAGAACTAACATAACACTTATACCCTCGGCTCCACCACGTATATGTACTTATACATCCAAATCTGAACCCAAATGTGGTACTTATGTTATCCAAACTTTAATATTAAACACCCATAACTCTTTTCCAAATGACAACTTTATGAGTTTTCAAATCCTTTCATGAATCGAATTTATATCAACTTTATGATTTCCCGAAATGAAGTTGTAAGAGCCCTTCATATTTTATAAATCAGATAAAGAAAAATAATCCAAGGACATCAAACTTCTAAACTTCCAAAAATAATGCCAATATTAAAACCATTCAATTCCAACCTTAATCAAAAGTTTGCAATGAGACATGAACCCAACACCATATATAACCCAAAAAGATGCTCTCGGGTAGGAGCAACAGAAGGAGCCACCAACCACACTCAATCATACAGGAGCCACAGGAGAAGGCTCACGTGTAACAACAGGAAGAAGAGCAAGGACTCACGGGTAAGGTCAGGAAAGAGAGCAGGATCTCACGGGTAAGGTCAGGAAAGAAAACAGCCAAGCCTCACAACAAGCCTACAAGTAGAAACCGTGAAATGCACAACCAAGCTTCATCATAAATTTACAATTTAAGACACTAAATAGGACAAAGCTCACAGACAAGGGCAATAAAAGAAAGCCAAACCCGAACCAACTATGTCACAGACCAAGGAACCTCCACAATAAGGCTTACGGATAAAGGGCAGCAAGAGGAAGGCCTCTTCCTTCTGAGCTCACGGGTAAGGCCAAGAAAAGAGAAAAGCCACCACATGTTTAAGCCTGACCAACTGCCTTTAATATAAAAGAATCATAGGAAGAACTCATAGCCAGGATAGAATGAGAAGCAAATTAAATCCCAGCCTGCCACAACACAAATTACAATAATAAGGCTCACGGGTAGGAGCAAAGAAAAAGGCCACAAAGGCAGCAATCACCAAGTAAGGCTCACGTCCAAGGCAGCAGGAAGGAAACCACCATAGGTATTGCAATTGCATTACCTTTGATATACATAAGAGAGTGAATGGAGAAGCTATCATAAACTATCCAAACTGAAGCCTTTTTTATCAAGATATAGTAATGAATCGATCAGCTTATCCCAAACTTTGTCATATAGAAGTATATATTGAAATCATGAATTTTGGGATGACAAACTTGATTGCCAATAAAAATCTCAAAAAGGGAGCATTATTTCCAGAGTTTCAAACCCAACCAAACCCAACACAAATGGACAAGCAACATAAACAGGAGTTCTCGGGTAAGGGCAAACAACAGAGAATCAAGGAACCAAGATATGGAAGCTCACGACCGGGGACAAGCAAGGGAAATCACCATACCATATTTAACATGAAAGAACCACGGGAGAGGGCTCACGGCTAAGAACAGTAACAGAAAAGCCACCAACCCACAGGGAAGCTCACAACCGAAAGGCTAAAGGCCTAGAAAAGTAATACAATGGTCCAAAGCAAGCCATATATTGGGCTAGAAACAACACCTGACCAAAGCCAACACGAGACACAAATGGAGCCCAACATAGGGGCAAAACTAAAACATTTCAAAGCAAAACCGAGCCCAGTAAAAAGAACAAAACAGTGAGCCATAGAGAGTAAACCGAGTCCAACAGGAAAGGGCAACCAGAAATAGAATTCCAGCCAAAATCGAGTTCACCAAAGAGGCCGAAAACAAAGAAAATTTTCATACATAATTCCCACTTCTCATGGCCCAAAATCGAGCTCAATACATGGGCAAACTGAGCCATACATGGGGGCAAATTAGAAGCAAAAATTTCAGCAAGGATCCAACCCCAATGAGCCAAAACCGAGCCCTTCAGATGGTAAAATTTTTCCCTCAAGTCCCCATATGGTGCGCTACGTCTGCTATCCAAGCAAAGGACGTCATCTGGACTTGCGAGACCCATATTTACACTTCATGAAAAAAGAAAAATTTTCGCGTTAAGCCCGACCAAGCCTGACGTGCTAAATGTTACGTATTATCCCGCCTTTATGACGTATTCTTGCTTATTTTTTGCGTATTATTCCCTCAGAAACTTCTATTCTGCATTATTCAGTAGAAAAGAAGTTTTCAAAAAGGGGTTTTTTATCTCAGCTAGGGTTTGATCGCTGCATTTATGATTGAGATAGATTTCTCTCTTAATGAAGAGTTTGAGCACATAAATGATGAAATGAATGTCAACGTTTTTGAAACGGAGGTAAAATTTCTTGCTTACTTCAACCGTTTTCCTTTTTCTCGAGAGTAACCCAACAATAATCTAAGAATAACGGGAGAAAGTAACCCACCAGATCTCTAAAAAAAGTAAGATTTTGTGTGAATTTTCGATTGCTGTTAAGTTAATTCATCATTATTTAGGGTTTAGGGTTATGTATTTTCAGATTAATTGAAGAAATACTCAATAATCCGATAATAACCCAACAATAACCTAAGGATAACCTGCGCATAGACCCACCAGATCTCTAAAAAGTGAGATTTTGTGTGAATCTTCGATTGTTGTTAGGTTATTTCATCATTATTTAGTGTTTAAGGTTATTTATTTTCGGGTTAATTGAAGAAATACTCAATAACCCGAGAATAACCCAACAATAACTTAAAAATAACCTGCGCATAAACTCACAAGATCTCTAAAAAAAGTGAGATTTTGTGTGAACCTTCGATTGTTATTAAGTTATTTCATCATTATTTAGTGTTTATGGTTATTTATTTTTGGGTTGATTGAAGAAATACTCAATAACCCGAGAATAACCCAACAATAATCTAAGAATAACCTACACATAAACCCACCAGATCTCTAAAATAAGTGAGATTTTGTGTGAATCTTCGATTGTCGTTAGGTTATTTCATCATTATTCTGTGTTTAGAGTTATTTATTTTTGGGTTGATTGAAGAAATACTCAATAACCCGAGAATAACCTAGCAATAACGTAAGAATCACCTGCGCATAAACCTACCAGATCTCTAAAAAAAGTGAGATTTTGTGTGAATCTTTGATTGTTGTTAAGTTGTTTCATCATTATTTAGGGTTTAAAGTTATTTGTTTTCGGGTTGATTGAAGAAATACTCAATAACCCGAGAATAACCCAACAATAACCTAAGAATAACTAGCGCATAAACCCACCAGATCTCTAAAAAAGTGAGATTTCGTGTGAATCTTCGATTGTCGTTAGGTTATTTCATCATTATTCCGTGGTTAGGGTTATTTATCTGACTATCTCTATTGTATAATTTAAATTTGTAGTATCTAGGGCAGAAACAGATTGCAATGATCCAATTGTTTGTAGCTTTCTTAATACTGTTGTCCGTAATGAGGAAGAAACTTATTATTGTGTTCATGCACATTATCTTGGTTTCACTGTACGCAAGGACCACATAACTTACTGGGCTAAATCCAAGCAAATTAAGTCGAAGGATTATATTTGTGGAAAATCAGGTCATAAAAGAGAATCTCAACTAGCCACTACTGTGAAATACAGAAAAGCGAATATACAGATTGACTGTCAAGCAATGATTCGCTATGTTATTGATCTTGATGACTACTGGACTATAAAAAAAATTATTGAAAGTCATAACTACCCCTTGGGGGAATCCAGTGACGAGCAACTTCTACGTTCCAGTCGGAGGATTAGCGAGTTAAATGCAAAGTTATTAAGATCAATGACAGGTTCTGGGATTAGAGCAGCTGATGCATTCATTTTCTTTGGTACAAAGGTTGGTGGTTTTGAAAACTTAGAGTGTACTAGACAAGATGCATACAACTTCATTCAAAGGGATAAAAGAAGCAGAATTGAATAGAGTGATGCCAACTCTCTCTTACAATTATTCATGGAGCGTCAAAACGAAGATAACATGTTTGCATGAGATTTCCAAAGTGATGAGGAGGGCAGTAGCTTTTTCTGAAGTGACGGGTTTTGCAGAATAAATTATGATTGTTTTGGAGTTATCATTTTCGACACTATCTACCGTTTGAATAAGTATAATTTATGCTGTGCTCCTTTCGTTGAGATTAACCACCATCGGCAAAACGTTCTATTCGGAGTTGATTTTTTATCTGACGAGACGATAGAATCATTCAAGTGGTTATTCAAAATTTTTATTCGTATAATGGATGATAAGCATCCAATTACAATGTTTACAGATCAGGATCAAGCGATGACAAGAGCTATTGCAGATTGTCTTCCATTCACAAGACAAGTATTATGCCAATGACATATATATATAAGAAATTCTCGTCAAAAGTTCATTGCGGTGTGACATACAAGAGCGTTAACAATCTATTTTATAATGCATGAGCAAGTGTGATTCGGAAGACGAGTTCGAAGTTACTTGGGCTCTAATGATCGAGCAAGGAAACCTGCACAACAACATGTGGTTAGATGCATTGTACCGTATAAGACATAACTGGTCAACTGCATTCAATAAAGAAATTTTTGGAATGTGAATCTTGTCTATTCAAAGAAGTGAGTCCACAAATAATGTTTGTCATGGTGCATCTAAGCTTACTAGTTCCCTAATAGATTGCTTTCTGAGGCTAGAAAATATTATAAAGTCATGGAGAAGGAACGAAAAGGATGAAGACTTCAAAAGCTTTCAAAATGTTATTACACGGACAGTTAAAAGAAGCCCAGTGTTGAGGCAAGCTACAACATATTATACCCGAAAACTTACTCTATGTTTGAGGAAGAGTTACTTCACGGGCTATGTGGATTGACAGTCGATTCCTCAGTTGAGAGTCCATCCGAATTCTATGTTAGAGGTTTCGATAATCAGGACACAAGTAGAGCCTGACTTGTTTCAAAATGTTATTGGCCACCTCAACATACGAGGTCTGGCTTCAGGATAAGCCGGGGCTATCATAAGTGTGCGCTCATAAAACCACAGCTGCATAAACACGATTAATAAATCAGAAATTCATATAACCTAAATAAGATGAAAATTTTTTTTTCTGATTGAGGTTGAGCAATATACTAACCGTTAGAAGAAAAACAAACCCGTTCATGTATCCCAATGGCTGACCCATCCTTATTTTCATGGTGCAAGCATTGACCTGCTCAATTAGGTGGTCACATACTCTTGCGGCCCAATTAAATGAAGAAAAACTATCTACATTCTCAGCAAATGAATAGAGTCTGGGTACACTAAAATTGCTGGAAGGAAATAATAAATTAGAAAACAAAAATTTAATAATAAGTTCATCAAGACTAGCAGATGAACTCTCCAATAGTTCACTCTTTGCCCGCCTTGCATCTACGTCATTGACGGGTTTTTTAGCCCAAGTTGCTGTAGGGCCTCTATTGGGCATGCCAATTAACAAAGCAACTTGGTTTGCATCAAAATTCAGCTCTTCCCCCCCCAATCTGAAAGCCAATCTATTCATATCCTAACAATTCAATATGTGCATAGTTATGATGTGATCTTGAGGATAGGGGGCATATCAAAAAACTGATTAAGCTTCATTCTTTCCAGAGTTGACCACGTCTCCCGATCAACAATTGGCCGAACTTTGTCCAACACATCTCTAACTGCTGATGGTCGACATCTACAATTCATTGACTGTTTGTTCATCAACTTATAAGAATAAGATGCATGTTATTAACACTGGAATAACCAAAGAATTTTATTCATCAATATACAGAAATAAGATGCATGTTATTAATACTGTTAATAATGCTGAAATACCCTAAAACTACATCAATAATAACCTACGAATAACCTACGCAAAACATAAAAATTAACAGAACAATACCTTATAAATATCTCTGGAATAACCTACGAATAACCTATGCATAACCTAAAAATACCCTAGTAATAACCTATGAATAACCTGCGCATAAACCTGAAAATTACCTAAAAATAACATACGAATAACCTATGCATAACTTAAAAATAACCTGCTCATAACTTAAAAATAACCTACGCATTACATCAAAGTTAACAAAACAATACACTAAAAATAACGTACAAATAACCTACGAATAACCTGACATAACCTAAAACTACCTTAGGAATAACCTATGAATAATCTGCGCATAAACCTACAAATAACTTAAAAATAACCCAGGAATGACCTAGGAATAACCTAAAAATAACTTAAAAATATTCTCAAAATCAGTCAGGAATAACCTAGTGATAACCCAATAATAACATAAAAAAAAACCTACACATTACTTCAAAATTAACAAAACAATACATTAAAAATAACGTACAAATAACCTACGAATAATCTGACATAACCTAAAAATACCCTAGGAATAACCTATGAATAACCTGCTCATAAACCTGCAAATAACTTAAAAATAACCCAGGAATAACCTAAAAATAACTTAAAAATATCTTCAAAATCAGCCAGAAATAATCTAGTAATAACCTACTCATAACTTAAAAATAAGCTATGCATTACTTCAAAATTAACAAAACAATACACTAAAAATAATGTACAAATAACCTACGAATAACCTGACATAACCTAAAAATGTCCTAGGAATAACCTACGAATAACTTGCGCATAAACCTGCAAATAACTTAAAAATAACACAGGAATAACCTAGGAATAACCGAAAAATAACTTAAAAATATCCTCAAAATCAGTCAGGAATAACCTAGTAATAACCTACTCATAACTTAAAAATATCCTCAAAATCAGTCAGGAATAACGAGTTAACTTAAAAATAACCCAAGAATAACCTACAAATAACCTGAAAAATAACCTAAAAATAACCCAGGTTTAACCAACGAATAAGGTACGCCTAACTTACAAATAACCTACTAATAATTTAAAAATAACACATGAATAACATGAAATAGCTGCCAATAAGTACTACGCTTCGGAGTAACTCTAGAATAACCCAATAATAATCAAACTAATAACCTAAAAACAACCTGAGAATAAAACGATGACAAATATTAGGATAAGTTTTCCCCTTCCATGCCCTCCTTCATCCTCTTCACCTCCTTTTTCCTCTGTTTCTTTGACTTCATTGGCTGCTCAACCTCTGTCTTATCAGCCTCTTCTAATACTGTTCTTGAGCTCTCTTTGGCCTGCGCATACTCCGGATCATCAAACGTCATTGTCTCACGGCTTCGAAGCTAGCGAACGAGGGAAATGTGAAACCCTAGCAGAGCGAGCGGGAAAACGTAGAAGAAAAATCACCAGAGTATTTTCGAATCGTTTTTCTCAACATTCTAAAATGCGGGGTACTCGAAGAGACGCGGGCTCGTATATCGGGTCGGGTCGGCCTCAGCGAATTTTTTTCTTTTTTTTAAAATGCGTGAACAAGCGGGTCCCACATTTTCCACGCGGCAAAATTTTATTGGTCAGCGTACCATGCGGACCGTCAGGTCTCCTAACCAAAAAAGCGCTCCTTCAGATGGGCCAAAACAGAGAATATTTCCAGCAAGGATCCAACTCCAAAGAGCCAAAACCGTACCCCAACAAATGAGTTAAAACAACTAAAAAATATTTTCCCTTGAAGCCTCATATTTCAAAGTATTGTGCCAACATATGCTTCAACATAAAAATGGATTCCAACATAGATTCTAGATGAGCAAGCATCAATCCAATATTTATATTCATATCTTTTTATGCATCTTAAGCAGGAAAGAAACATAAACCATCTTTTTCTTTAAACAAATAATCTTTCTTTTAATGGTAAATTTCTTCAACAAGGAACAAAGAACGAAAACCACAATTTCTAGGATGTAGGCATAGAAATAATAGAAGTGTAAGAAGAAGATTTGCATGTGAGAATGAAACTAAACATGCTTTCCATATATCTTGAGCAGAAAAAGAAAAGAAGACAACCATATCATGCTCTATTTTAATGTTCCCAAGGACTACTTCATGCTTAAATTTCAGAACAAGCCCAAATCTTGTTTCCACATACTTTAGATGAGAAAATAAACATTTTTGGATGCCATCCTACATAGTACAGAATAGATGAGAGAAGGAGAATATCTCTTTTATGAAGATTTAAAGCAAAATTATAAGACAAATTCAAGAAAACCACTCCAACATAAATCCTCCTCTTAAAGACTTCAAGAAACAACAACCAACAAATCTTTCACACTCCCTGCGCAGGAGAATCCAACTTAGAGAAGATTTCGACAAAGCTGCCCTTCCTAAAAGTTTCAGAAAACAATAACCCACGAATGCTCCACACTCCCAACGCACGAGAACTTCGTTTAGAAAAGATTTTGGCAAAGCTTTCTCCCCTAAAAATCTCAAGCAATAAAATCACAGCCTCTTTTCTCTCAAGAAATTTTCAACAACTCAAAACAGTGCTCTATGAGTCCTTTTTATAGACAGAGAAGAGAGGGGACAACCTCCTACCACCATTTTCGTGGTCGAATAGAACAACATAGATGAAATCGTCACAGTAAAGACGGAGAAATTAAAACCTAGAGAAGAAGGGTCGGCCGACTTGACCCCTGCATTGGAGAGTCGAAGAGTCTAGTGGCCACCTGAAGATGGGGAAGAGTTGAGAGAGGGAGAGGAGACTGCCACATGGAGCGTCCATGGAGCTGGGGCAAGCAAGGGGAGCGGGAGAAGCACCGCGGGATTGAGCCATGGGACGAGCCAAATGGGGTTTAAGTGCGCGGGTAAGGGGTAAATAAGGTTTAAGATTATAATTTTAATATTATAAGTGATAAAATATATAAAATATTTAACATTCCTTAAAAATAAAATTTGATTCGTACTTTTTCTTCGTGCGTCAAAACATAACAAAATTGATGTCCTTTTTAGATAATTTTGACATTCTAGACGCGTTAGCGGGGTCCGTTTCACCTTCGGAGGTCATTTTAACGAATTCATAGATTTGCGTGCAATTTTTTTGTGTGCGGAATTATGACAATATGAGTGTCTTTTTATTCTAAAATTGGTGTCCCGGACGCGTTGGCGCAGTCCATTTTATCGTCAGAGGTTGTCCGGAGAAGTTCGAATTTTCACTCATCCTTTAAGCTCAATTTAAGTCCGATTTTGTGTGACTTAGTGAATTTTGTGCATTTGGTGTGCGTGTGTGATGATAAAGTCCTGAAGAAGTTTTTATAGGGTTTGAGATCCTATTAAGAACTTCTCCCTAAGTCTCCACATGATAGTCCTTAACCCCTCGACTATACGACGATTGTTTGAGACCACTCAGGCGAGACATCACAATAGAAATAGGAGGTGACTGAAATTTCTAAAAAGGATGGGTCCCAGTTCTAGTTTTCTAAGATAATTAATAGGAACCCATAGAGCTAGATCCTAGAATCCTAAGGAAAAGAGTAATGATCTCAAAATGAGGTCAACACATACATCGAAGGTTCAAGAAACATTTTTTTCTCTAGAAAACACAAATGTCAATTTTTCCATCACATCTTTCATTGTCACAATGAGTAATATGACCAGATTGATCAGGTTGGATAAAATAATTTTTTTAAGCTGTGCATTGATTCTTATTAATTGAGTATAATTTGATCAATCTTAGCTGAGAGATTATCAATGAGGTGACTCTCTTGAGAAATAATTTTTTAGTAGACTCTCATAGTTTTATTCCAATAAAAATAATTGACAATTTAAGTCATCATAAGTAATTTAAGTCAAACTTGTCACAATATATTTTTGTTTACCGGTCATAATCATCACCAAATATTCAAAGAGACTAAATCAACTAATCCCAATGATGCTGTTTGTTGAAATACATGATCAGGAAAAACTAATTCCGTATGCTATGATCTCGTAGTTTATTTTGGGCAAACCAATAAGCTGAAATATATTTGGATGGAGACAACATGGATGAACTGAAGGGCGAGACAAATGCCATAGGCAAATGATACCAAGCCATATGAGACAAACAACTCGATGAATAACTCGACGATTGTCGAAGACTAATAATTGTGTTCACGACATTGCAGGAGATGACCACTCACGATGTACGACCTCATCTTAGATGCTATCGACATCACACATGAAGCCAAACCACACCCGTGAAAGTGACGAACAACAAAGTTGGTTGCGGGATGTTGTCGACATGTTGAATATCCACAATTTATCGAATCGTTCGTCTTTGACGTATGGGCAAATGATTTGAACGATGCAGCGAGCGTACTTGCATGCAGAGCACGAAGCTAAACCGAGGAGTACACTATTTGCGACGAGCCATGAGTGATTATGATAACATGTGAAGGAAAAAAAAAAACTCTTATCTAATTTTTCAATTGAAAATATATGTTACATATTTATATACACTCTAATATCTATAGTTTACGAATTCCTCTAATAGAGGAAAAATCCTGTAATTAGATCTTCTCTAATTAGGTTACCTAACATAGAAAATATATTTATTAGATTTTTTTGTAATCAAGCTACTCATAATCAATCTTTCTAAGATGCAATCATTAGATTTATTGCTTTCAATAACCGAAGGAGGATGAGAATAATTTATTTATTTGACCTTATTAGGAAGCTGGTATTTAAATAAAAAAATATGGAGATGGGCATATTGTCTTAAAGAAAATTGTCTTTCACTTATGTTTTCTTCTTATGCTTTGTCTCACCGAATATTCGATGTTGGTGCATACATGATGCGCACGTAAAGAAAACACAATATTTACATTCACATATTTTCCTCAAAGGTGTTTTTTTTGTATTTTGGAGCTGATACAAAATGTCTTATTTGATATATGGTTTACAAATGGTTCGACTTAATTTCTCACATTCCGGGTGATGAGCTTCTTAGGTGAATAAGTAAGCAGGAATTGCATAATCATTAAGTTAGGGCAATTTATTCACACATTTTGTGTACATCAGAGTTTATAATTATTATATAACTTGAGCCTATGGTAAAAAATCTCTTTATATTTAAGATTATGCCTATTTTATTTTTTGCCGATGTTTTAATATTATATTGGCAACGTGAAATGATTGAATGCATACTGCATCATTGATGGGCCAATAAGAGGGTTCTTATGATTATTCCTTGGCATTTTTGTGGCTGTATGAAATTTCTTCTTATAGTGCTTTATTTACCCATTTATCAGACTACTAACATCGGCACTAGCTCTATTTTTCATGTATTTTCCTTTTTTTATTATCTCTTATAATGTGGATTTTGTTCTATACATGTTTTTTTTTTGGGAGTTTTCTATTATACTGGCCTCTCTTGGGCCAGTTTGAGTGACCAGTGTGAATCGGCCCGGTACAACCAAAGCCCGTTGGCCTAGCTTATTAGGTGGGTGGAAATTCTGGTTTTCTATTAGGAGGATTTTAGCCCATGGGTGGGGTCCCTTAAGCCCCTAATCATGTATGAGAGGAGATGAATTAGGGTAGAGTATGGTTGGGGGGGGGGGGGGGGGGGGTTTGGTGGAATGTATGCG
>JXCR01121395.1:0-10421 GCA_002079205.1 Phalaenopsis hybrid cultivar
AAGGATGCTTTCTTATATATTGAATGTCACAATTAAACCCTACTTAATATCATTAGTTATTTATTAGTTATTAAAATTATATATTTATTTCAATTACTTATTAATGACCGATAAGCAAATTGAGCGTCGTTGTTGTGATTAAAGTATTGCTTTTCTAAAAGTCTTAGTCCACAATTCTAAACTACTTCCTGTGGGATCGATATCTAGGACTCCATTAGAGCCCTATATTACTTGAGCGATACATATACTTGTGTTGACAAATTTGACTTTAACATTATTGAATATTATATATATATACATCTTTATTAAATCAAACATATTAAGTGTGACTTTACACTCTATTAGAGCCCTATATTACTTGAGTGATACGTATACTTGCGTTGATAAGTGTGACTTTACAATTATTAAATATTTTATACATCCATCTTTATCGAATCTATACGTTGATAAGTGTGACTTTACAATTATTGAATATTTATTAAGTCCATATTTATCTTGTATTTTTAATTTGACTTTAACATTATTGAATATTATATCTATACATCTTTATAATCATATATATATATATATGATTTTGCACAATTATTGAATATTTTATACACATCTTTATCAAATCTATAACTGTTATCAAGTTTTTGGCGACTCTATTAGAGCCCTATATTACTTGAGTGATACGTATACTTGCGTTGATAAGTGTGACTTTACAATTATTGAATATTTTTATACATACATCTTTATCGACTCTATAACTGCTATTAAGTTTTTGGTGCAGTTGCTGAATTATATACATCCATCTTTATCGAATCCATAACTGTAATTAAGTTTTGGTACAGTTGCTGAGGAATTAAATCTTTTAGCAGCAGTATTAAATACGTCCATATTTATCTTGCATATATAAAGTCACTGTCATTTATGAAATATCCAAAATCTTGCAAAGGAATTCAGGAAATGATTCTAAGTAGTTTTACAATCTCCTGGACTATTTCAGGTTCATTTTACCTTGCTAAATTGTTGAGTTGATAAACTCACTTACATTAGGAAAATTCCATGTTTTAAATTGTGCTCAGTGTTTTATGTCTTGATTAGCCCATGAGTGAAGGCTTTGGTCAGTTCTTGACATTATAGTAAGGGTCATACGAACAAACCCCAATATTACATCTATAAGCATCGGGGAATTTACACCCATGCCCTTCAATTGGGTTTGAACTAGTAGTGTTTTAAAGTTTTTCATTATTTCTTCTATTTTCTTCTTTTAATTAATCCTTAAATGATATTAAGTTAAACCTACTTCACTATCTAGCTCTTAAAACTTAGGCGCAAACTTATAATTCTGAAAAGTTTTACAAAATGTGTTTGTTCTTTATTAAAATGATTGAACTTTACTTGACCATTGATCAGTCTCCCGAATTAGTGAATTGTGAGACTCCCAATCCATAACTCTCACCATTTGACTTCTAGGCTCTCATGTCTTCCTATATCGAACAATTTAAATAACTACCATTTTGCCCTTTTTAGAATATGTCATGAGTAGGTTACTACCTTATTTACCCTTTAAGTTTCAATCATTTCATTGAATTAATCATCATAATGTAATACCCTTTCCCTCTAATTCATCCTAAAAATTTAATAAATTTGCGATAGAGTGTAAAATTCCAAAATTACATTTATACCACTAGAGTTAATATCCCCCTAACCCTTACATTATCAATTAAAAAATCATGAAACCTCACTGACCTCTTACTCATTAGCTGGTTAAGGCATTAAAGGCGAAATTATATTTTTCAAATATTTAATTATTTTATGTAATTATTTAAAACAATAATTATAAGTTTTTAGTGGTAATTTATTTAATTCCCCAAAACATTTCATCTATCTTTAGGAAAATTTTATAATATTACTTAAAGTCAGATGGCCAACAGGACATTTTTCATAATATTTTGAATTATATATTAATTTTTATAATTTTTAATTCATTTTGATGAGAAAATAAAAAAGAAAAGTACATTTTTAATTTAAAAATCCACTTGTATTTTTCTCTGATTCCTCTAACCTCATTGAACTCTCTAAAATTTATATCATATTTTTCTAACTTATATTCTATTTTTTATAATTATTTTAATTAAATAGTGGCGAATCCCATAGAAATTTAGGGCTTCAAGGGCTAGAGGTATTCTCTGACGTTAAAAAAAATCAGAAAACGTTCCTAATCACATGGGGCATAAGCCCTATAAATTTCATGTCATTGTGATTAACATTTAATTATTTATAATTAAAATAGTCTCTCGGGTATTTGATTAATTAAGAAGTAAATATTAAACAGATGTCCTGAATTTTTACTTTATTAAATTCTCCTCTATTCGTTGAGCACAAAAGTATTTTTCTTTTATTTTTTTTTATGTTTTTCTACACCAAGATATAATTTTTTTAAAGTTATATTTTATTTTATGTTTTTATTTAAATTAAAATATCTCTATTTATTTACTTAACTATGTGGCATCCACGTGAACATAGGCGGCTCCGGAAGACCGCGCGTTGTCCCTCAATTGGTTGTGCTTTCCATGTGGGTTGCCCCGTCACCCCGCTGTTTGGGTTCTTATATCGCTCTGATTCATTGTCCAAACTGATTCACGTCATCTATTTTAAATACACGGGAACAGACAACATCTATTGATTGTTTCCAATGGATTATAACCTGAGAACTGTCCACATTCAAGAGCTAAGATCTCCTTTGAAACTTAACCAAATTAAGTGTGAATTGTTCCTAATTCTTCATTTAGGTGAGTCGAACACATCTATATGGCTAGATGAATAAGGATTGTTCTTCTTTTTCATAGAAGACCAAAATGGAGAGAGATTTAGGGATTTTTGAGCTATACCTTTTCCCAAAAGGTGAGGGTTTGATTGGTTGGTTGAGAAGCTTCATCTTGACGCCACAAACCTCCTTAAAGTGCTGATTTGCTCTGTGGTTGAGTCTATGTATGATCTAGACCAAAGGATGGATTGGGTTTGGTCTAGAACTAGGTCAGAGGTCGCAAGAGCAGGGCATTTTGATTGAGGAAGTGGTTTTCGAGTGTGGGTAAGCTTTTGAGAGAATAAATTTGGAGCTTTGGTGAAGTTAATTTTGAGGCCAAAAAAGTTTTGTTTTTAAATGGAGAAATTAAGGTTTTATGGTCAATTTGAGAGCTTAGGAAAGATGGGGATGAGCTTCCTGTGAGTGTAAGAAGGGTTTAGGATAATTTTTGGCAGATTTTCCCCAAGGTTTGTGCACTTCTCCCATTTGGCTGTGAGGGGTGCTCTATTTATAAGATGAGCTATAGTGATCAATTAGCCAAGATAAGAGGCTCAATGCGATGCTTATGTGGAAGGAAGATAGGGGCAGGGGTTCAATGGGAGTGAGCCACCTTGAATGAGTGAAATTTTGGCTCTATGGTTGGCCCTTTGGTTTGAGTTTGCTGCCGGCCAAGGTGGCCTGCTGCTCCCCTTTTCTTTTATATTCTTCTACTTCTGACTCCACTACTGAGAACTAGATGTAAGTTTCCTGACAACAGAAGCCAAAAATTTGATCTTTATCTGGTATGATAATACTACGATGTATGTGTAGTTAGATTCTTGATTCTCTTTATTTATATTTCTTTCTTTGCAACGATGCTAAATACTTGACTCAAAGACAAGTAAGAGTACAATTATTATATTTAAATATTGGGATACTATGCAAGTATACATATTGTTATCAAATAATATAAGAATTTTTAATTAAGCCCCAAAATATTGAACCCACAGGGAGAACTACAAACTCTTAAGAAGAAATTAGATAACAAACTCTACTTTGAAAAAGAGTCTTACTCAAACTATAGATACTATGGCAGGATTGAAAGTTTGATTCTTTTTGGTAATTTTAATAATTGAAAATAAAGTAGACAATTAACTAAATTTAACTAGATTTTTGTAAGATGAAAGAAATACAAATAAAATTTATTTTTCCTTATCATGAATTAATAACAAGTGTATGAATTCTGTTGTGAAAGTATTTAAATTGTGTTATGCCAAATATGATCAATATTATTCTTTACCCTTACTAGAGATGCTATAAAGAACATTGGCTAATATAAAGTTTGAATAGTTCTGCGGATGGGCCAGGTAGGGAAGATACTTGCTCTCACTCTAGAGTTTCCTCTTCTCCCTCCACATGGGGGCTAACCTCTCGTAAACTTAAAACAATAGACTAAATTGGGGGCTTTAGTCCTTCACTCTAAAGTCCTCTTACTCTACACCCTTCAAATTTTATTTCTCTATTTATTTGCACTCAACCATATGAATTACATTCTCATCCATGAAATCTCATGTGACTCTACCATTAGTTGACTGAGATAATACCATCACAAATCTTACATGTTCTCACAAAAAAAAAATTAACATCTTGGTTGGCCAAATCAAGAAGTAAATGAAGTACAAGGATTAAAATACCACAACTTATTCCAACATTATAGATCAATACTTCACACAAATTCCATCCAACACTTAATTACTTATCATTTTAAGGAAAAAGATAAAGGAAACTACTCATAATTCATGGAGAAAACACAACAACACTTAAGTTTAAAAGTATAAATCATGTAAACACACAAGAAGTCTAAATTAAAACCAAAAGTAGTCACAAAGATAAAAACTTATCTCAAATTCCTCTATACCAAACTCATGAAGTTCCTTTGAATCTCTTCCTTTCTATTACAATCCTCCTTAGGTCTATTCGCCCAACCCTAAAGGGTTAAAATCTCCCATCTCACTAACAAACTACAATGGAATCTTACTTAGAACTATCTAATCACTTTCTCCTTCACTAAGAATGAGAAAAGTGAAAAGAAGCCCTCAGTAAGATTCTACAACTCCTTACTTTCTACTCTCTAAAAGTATCCTAAGTCTTATATATTTATATCTTTTAATTCAATCCAAGTCCTTCTTTTTATAGTTTTCTAAAAGGTGCTTTGGTGTATCTTCAAAATGTGTCCAATGAATCTTCTAAGAGTTGCCTCTTTTTAAGAGCCATTTCAATGTACTTTCATGCCCATTAATTGTAATCCATGGTTTTCACCAAGAGTTGCTTTAAACACCTCTTTGAATTTTTTCCAAAATTTCTTGAATATTCATCATAACTACCTGGTGCATAAGCTCGAGGTCTTCAGTGCTTAGGTGTAACCTTCTCTGTCTTCTGACACTTAAGCGTTAGTCCTGGGCGTTTAGGCACCATAGTTCATTTTCACACTTTGTTCATTTCTACTTCAAATTTTATCTTTTTTCACTCCTTTCACCATATTTCATCCCTTTAATTGTACCTAAAAGGAAAACACACAATACCTTCTTTTAAAGCACAATATCCTCAAAATTAGGTATAAAAATGTGTACATAAATGTTATATATTTTAGGCGTATCACTGGCCATGACATGGGAGGTCACTTTCTGGTTGTAGGGGGATCAATGGTGGGGAGTGGTGAAGTCAATTGGGATAAAACATGGGTAAGTGTGTTGAATTGAAGTGGAAATTAGTTTGGTATACTTTTGCTTTGACCTGGGTTTAACTCATGGAAATGGCCTTGGGTCACCTTCCAAGAAGGCTTGACTTGGTGGCCAACATGGGGTCTTGAATGGTCAGATCCTCATCATAGCGATTAGTGCTTAAACATGGGTTTAGGTGAAGAGTAAGGTTAAGTACCTTTGTGAGATCATTAAAGAGAGCCCTACTCTTGACATAAGTGGCAAAGTAGATTGTATGAGGCTCATACAGGGGTTCTTGGATTCCCTATAACTTGGATGAAGCCATATGGCTTGCCTAAGGCTCATGCATGGCCTTCATGGCTTGCACTAAAGAGGGTAGGTGAAGATTCCAAGCTTTTGAAAATAGTTTTCATGACTCCCACTTTTGGTCCATTTAATCATATCATTTTATTCCTTATGCTCAGTAAAATTTTAATATGATCAAAAGGAGGGCTGATCTTGTCATGTGGGCCTTGATCTTAATTGGAGTTGAGCTTGGCATGGTGGATGTTTGGAATTAGGCATGGTGGGCTTTTGTAATTAGGTTGGTTTTGGGCTTTGATGATGGACTTTGGATTTGGGATTTGGGGGTGTTGAAATTACTCATGTTGGGCATTTTGAAGTTTTGAAATTTTCATGATGGACTTTGGGCAAGTTTAAAGGGTTTGAGGGTAATTGCTTGTGTATGGTTGTATGTAGTGAAATGAGTGTATATGATGGTCAAAGTGGGTGTACATGGTGATAAAAAGGTAGTGTTGTGGTGAGATGTATATTGGGTGTGAATGTGTGTAATATGAATTATGTGTGAATGTGGTGATGTGCATATGAATGTGAATTTTATGTGTGAGTGAGGTGTAAGTGAAGTCCCCAAATCACGAAGGGTCTTCCTATGGTGTCATGGCCTTATAGGGACTCTTCTTTGAGCTTCAAGATGTTGGTCTTAACCAACTCAACCAAGTTTTAAGGGCTTGAGACCACCATGTGGGGCTTCAAAAAAGAGCCATGAAGTGGTTAGAACTCCTAAGGGGGTGGGACCCATTATTAGTCTTCTAGGATAGTCAATATGGAAGACCTATTGGCTATATCTTAAATTCTAAGAGAAGAATTTAGGCCTCACCAAAGTAAAGTAAAAAAATGGACCCCCAATAGGTGTAGTGTGCTAAACAAACACACCAAACATATTGGAATTGATCGAAATGATCAACAAAACCCAAAGAACTGTCTAAGAAGACATGCATAGAACAAACCATAGATCTAACCTAAGTTAGTATTGAATTTGAGTAAAGGATTTTGAAAATTTCCATTAGGGCGTTGAATTATTTGATTGATTTTATTATTATTATTATTTTTATGTTGTGGGTGATTTAGATTTGGATGAATGAGAAGATCAGGTTGAGGAGGAAAGCAGAGAGACTCACATCCAACTCAAAGGCTGATTGATGGTATTTTTGCTACAATGGGGAGGAAAACACATGGCACATATCCAACCCAAGCGGTAATGAGGGAATCAAATGTCGTGATCCATTCAATGGGGCCTCAGACCTATCCCAACTGCTGAGTGCTGAGAAAGAAATTGGATGATGTGATCCATTTAAGGGGGGTCTCACACCTATCTTGATTTTTGAGTGTTGAGAAAGAAATCAAATGTAGTGATCCATTTAAGGGGGCCTCACACCTATCCTAATTTCTAAGTACTGAGAAAGGAATCAGATGTCATGATCCATTTAAGGAGTTCTCAAACCCATCATGATTGTTGAGTGCTAAGAAAGGAATCAGATGTTGCGATCCATTTAAGGGGGTCTCATACCTATCCAGATTGCTGAGTGTTGAGAAAGGAATAAGATGTGATCCATTTAATGGGGCCTCAAGCCTATTCAAATTACTGAGTGCTGAGAAAGTAATCATACACTGTGATCTATTTAAGGTGGTCTCACACCTATCCCAATTGCTGAGTGCTGAGAAAGAAATCATGAATTTCAAAAATTTTTGGAATGTGGAGGTGCTATGGAATTGCGAGGGTTTACGAAAGTATGAGGATTTGTGAGTGTGAAACTTACGGAGATGGTGGAAGTTTGCAGAATTTGTGAAAGTGCCTTGATTTATGGTGTTTGATTTTGATTCATGTGGTGATTGATGTAGAACCTGTGAAGGTGTACGAGATCTTTGGTATTAATGAAGATTGTAAAAAGTGTGGCATCCTGTGAAGTTTCGCCATTAGTTTGTTCATCAGATTTTCTCATCATTTCATTTTTTTTCAAAATTTTTCTTGATTTTGAGTTTTCATTAGTGCCATTTTATATGTTATTTATTACACATTTGTGTACCGTTCCTTGTTCATTGGTATTTGTAAAATTGGATCAACATTCAGTTCAACGGCTTTAAAATAACCACACAATGTGACAAATTTAGAATATGCTAACTGAATTACTGAAGTCAAAATGATCTTTATTGATTTTCTTTGAAATCTAATACCGAGATTATAATATGATGATACCATCTCAACCAAAACGCAACAGCTATATCCATCCATATACTGTAACCTTCAATTTCACACCTTCCCTTCTTCCATGTAGAAAACTCTCTCAGTCTCTTGGAGTCATGTAAAGACCAACCTCACCTCCTAAGGTGCACTCCGGAACAAAAGTCCTTTTGCATATGCTTAGAGGTGTGATGTCTCACAACTCTAGAGGTCGTAATCCTTCCAGATCTAGGTCAGGCCGATAACCAAATGGTGCTTTAATGTCATCCATTTTTCCGAAGGTAATCAAAACCCTTCTTTGTAAGACTGTTGGGATATAGTGTTTTGCTAGATCTGCCTGATTTCCCTTGAGTACCAAAATTGATTCGACGGGCGAAGGGATCTCAATTGGTCCTCAGAACTCTCTTGGGCCAACTATCTGTAGTTCTTTGTCGAACCTGATATTGCATTCACTAATGAAAGAGACCATGTTGAACGACCTCAGGAAGTCATAATGATTGATGTGGGGTGAAATGCAATCTCCTTCTTTGTAGATAGTGATTACACAGTTGTTGGGCACACAATCAACTGGAAAGAAGCGCCAAGATACCATCCTTTTGATCATCCTTTTTATGACTGATAGTATCAGGTCCACCTTATCGTGTCTAATGATCCCTGAGGGATGCCCTTCATTGTCATAAGCAAAATTATAGTAATATCCACACTATATAGTGATTCTTCTTTTGCCCCTCATGCATTTCAGGGGCTCTGAATACGTTCTCTTTCTCAAACAGCCTGCTCGACATCTATCCCTTAAGTCGAAGGCACAATCGATTATCTTTACCTGCTCGTTCTTAGAAAACACCTCAGTATATAACTCTAATCCATCCAGGATGTTAACATATTTTCACTGCATCCTCTCAAAGTGTTCAAAGTTATGTTTCCGGACCTCTGGAACCTTTCTAACTCGTTTTTAGAATTAATATGTAGCTGTCTCGACTTAACAAACTATAGAATATACAGCTCTACATCCAAGTGTTCCTCACTTTTCTGTACTGCAGGGGAGGTAGTGCATTATGCACTTTCTACACATGGTATGCCTGACTTGTATTCTGGAAGGGTGTGATCCTTGGCTGAATCTAACTATGGTTGTCCAGTCACAAACTGGGGTAGAGCGTCTTCTACTGACTACTCAAGCACCTTCTCTTCTCATGTGGCTGTGACATCCTCCAAAACTGATTCTCCCGCCTATCTCCTTCTAGCCGGTCAAGCATTTTGTGTTTGTAACAGTTAGGGTTTCTGTGTTGCATCCATGTATAGGTTGTCTTTATTTCAGGCGGAGCTCTTAGAGACTTGCTCAATGGTGCACTAATGAGCTTGCCTTATGTTAACATGATCATGAACTGTATTTGGTTGGTCCTCCTTGCTGAGCTGTCAGTCTCTCTAACTTCTTCTTTAACCTCTTAGAACTTTCTTTTCAAACAAATTATGTAGTTTAGCCTCATAATCAGAAACGTACTATATTAAAATATTGAAAGATTTACATACATGCCACCTTACCTACGCATGAAAAGATATATTTAATTAAGGTGTATTTAAATTTCTTAAAGTTAAAATAATGATATTTTTGATGTGATATGAAAGATGAATTTTATAAATGTAAAAAGAAAAATTTAGGTGTTAGATATGTAAATGCATAGGAATTGGGTGGTATGTATGCAAATGCCCCTAAAATATTTTAGTGATTATGATAATTGGGTCTCATAATTACATTAAACATCAGTTTTGTGAATTTTTAGTGAACTTTTCATGATATTAGAAGCATTAGAAAGATTCATCAGTAAAGTTAAGATATATATATATATATAGCTACAAAGATTTATAATGAATTAAAAGTATTAATTAAAAAAATATAATAAAAATTATTAAATTTGATTCGAATGATCTTTTAAATCTTGCCACAATCCTTAGCATCTTATGGCTACGTGATTAGGGTTGTCAACGATTCTTTGTTCGTAAACGGCTCGTGTTCGGCTCGTTAAGCAAACGAGTAGAACACAAACACATTTTTTGAGCTTGAAATATAAACGAGCCAAACACCAGCTGAGCCTCGGCTCGTTTACACCCTTATTTGCGTATACATATAAAAATTATACATTTAATGTCACATGAAATGCCATTTTATATAAGAATTATTGTATTTTGTATTTGTATACACACGCATTTGGACACTTATATTATTTATACAATGGCTAAATGGCACCCAAAGATTATGCTATTTACATCTATAAACTTTGCAATCACATTCTTTTAATCTACTTAGTTTTATTTCTACGAAAGTAATATGAATCACCTATTTTATATTAATAATTATAAAGTATAATATAAAATCAAATTTTAACTACATTAATTTAGCAAATGTTGCTCCATTTTT
>JXCR01121395.1:11959-27938 GCA_002079205.1 Phalaenopsis hybrid cultivar
GGGGGGGGGGGGGGGGGGGGGGATATGGGAGAGTTGAAGCAAGGAGTTGAGCGAAGGGGGAGAAAAAGTGAAAGGGGGTCAGAAGCTGAAGAAGTGAAGTTTGCCTATATAAATCATAGAAGAAGGTGAGCTGCGGTCTGGGAACGTCGTCGAACAGAGGAGATGGCGACTATGTTTGTGTCAAGCAAAGGAGACATGGAGCAACTCCAGTGTCATGTGAAGGCAGAGACGATATCGAGACGCTCTTGCAACGTGGTCGAGCTTCGAGCGAATTAAAAAAGTCGGAAGCAGAGGAGGTAGATGAAGTGACCTAGGCGTCATAGCTCTGAGGAAGAGTCCTCATGCGATCTGGTTCGCATAGAGGAGAGGAAGACAAATCGCATGCGTAGGGGAAAATATTACATCCGGACAAAGACTGCGATCCACCGGAAGGAGTAGAAGAGAAAAAAAAAACCTTCGGTGTATCGCAACCGTTGTCCGGACGTAATATTTTTTCGTGTGTAAGGCTCGACCAAAGGTAGTTTATAAAGGAGAGTTTTTTTTATAATATAGGAATTTTATACATTTAATATNTTACATGGATAATAGCAACTCTTCCATTAAAGTTTGGAGGCCAGAATTTAACTGGGAGGGTGATAAGACACAAGTTGACGAGTCTTCGGAGTAATCAAGAGTAATCATTGTCACAATATTTAGACAATGGTGACAATTGTTAGAAGATATAAGAACAAAAAAGATATAGTATACATCAAATATACCATAAAATAATTAAATACATGAAAACAATGCTCTACTAAAACTCCATCATCTAACCTAAAGTCCATTGAACAAAGAACAAATTGAATTCATTTATTTCATCAAAAAATAAAGTCTTAAAAAACCTGCAAATTATCGTGTTTGTAATTAGCTTATATTATTGAAAAAAGTGAGCCCTCTAAACATTCTCATTATTATAACTGAAATTCTTGCTTAGGTATTTATGATCACATGACTGATAATGCTAATATTTTCCAGAATTATAAATTATGTTTTGAAATCTCACTTATTGAATTAGATATGAATCTCTTACAATTATAATAGGTTTTTGCATTTATCATACTTTCAAATGACATTGTCCTTAAATTTACAATTCATTTTTCAAAATTGAATTGCAACCCTCTTTCCATTAGCAAATTATAAAAGATCATAATTTTATCATTAACTCTCTCAAACATAAATGAATTTACGTCTTGGATACAAGGATGAAGATTGGCGATAGTAAGATATTTGCTAGTCTCAACGTGCTTAGAATAGAACTCAAGTGGGATTCACGAAAAAGGCATGTGCTTTCATCTTCAAGCATGAAAAATGAGAATCCCATCATGTTATTGCATATTGCTCAAGTTATTTAAATTTCTTGTATCTAAAAAGATTATTTTCTAAGTTATGCAAGCAAAAATTTGGACCTTATCAATGTAAAATTTATAAATCATTGAAGCACAAACACAGTACTTTCCCTATTCAATCATATAAACTAACTCGTCCTTTTTACTCAATCCATAGATAAAGATATATGATGAACAACTTGTATCAACAATATCCTCAAGCCAAGTTGGTTATTTCATTCATAAATGACATTATAGAATCACGTGATCGATGAAGCATGGACACCACATATACAATGTTCTCTTTCATAAATTATAAATATAAATCATGTAATTGAAACATTTAATATTAGTATTTCCCAATAAACCCATCACAAATAAAATATACATCGCATAAGAAGCATTATTAAAAACAAAAGAAATGGCTTGTGCCATTAGCATTTGCTATTAAAGCCAATAACAAAAGAAAAATAAATATTGTTAGTAACATAAAAAATCTTAACAATATACTAATTTCTAATTTATGAAGAAAAAATGCAAAATAAAAAATATTAAAAAATTAAAATTATGGTTGAAGTGGAAAAGATAAAGGCTTAAAGCCGTCCACATTAGTTAGATTATTTCAATATAGAAGCTATGCCTCACACATTCCAAAATATTATGGTAGAAGCTATGTTAATTGCAACATGTTTCATCAATCACACATTTTTTCATGAATCATACGCCCTCTCCTATAATTAATTTCGAAACTCTTTATCAAACTATCTTCTGAACTTACCCTCAAGCACAATTCATACCATCCATCATAACCAAAATTTTTAGATGCACCTCCTATGTACATATACAAACTCAAACTTTTGGGCAACTTTAAACCTGGATCACTGCATGTTTCATGAATAATCACCAAACAAAAAAGTTAAGCAGTATAACAAAAAAACACTAAGCGTGGAATTTTCCAAGCCATATTAGGCAGATTCAAGACGAACTCTCCAATTGAGCTCAAGTCAGCTCGCCAACGAGTTCAAGGAGTTCTTATTTACCAAGTTCAAAGAGAACTCACCAGCCGAGTTCACAAAGACTCACTTACCATGACCTGGGCTGGCCAAATAGTCGAGCACAAGGACTATCCACCAAGCTCTTGAAAAACACCCATAAACCAATATCAAAGTCATCGAACGGACTCAGCCTAAATAGTCAACGAAGCCCAAAAAGGCACTCGACAACTTCTACTAGAGGAACTCCCGAATCATTCAAGACAAAAAGTTAACTACTAAATTGAGTTGAAGTTCTCACTTAGGCTATCCACCAAAACTTCAGAACAACAACCAGATAGTCAACTAAGCCCAAAAAGCTACTCGCTCAAGACAGAAGGTTGTCCCTCTTTACCATTGGCTTGTTGTTACAACGATGATAGTTTTAGTTGAGAAGGTTGTCCCTTAAACCTTGCCAGCTGATAAACGCCTTTCCTAAGAAGGTCACCTATCCATTCAAAATTTCACACTTAGACTCTTAACGAAGTCCGATTGAATCGATTGACAATCTCTTCTTCTTTAAACCTACCATCTCGCTACTTAATATCAATAACATGAAGTACCAATTGCTTTTTACAAACTCAAAAGAGTTCATCCTCAAATGATTTTCTCACCAATTACTCTGGATTATTTTTGTCGAGTTTAACAGAATGTGCATCACCATGTTTCTTAGCAAATAGTACCTCCAAAAAAATTCACAAGCTTTATTTAAGATGTTGCTTACAGCTGATAAGTAAATTATGGAAATTTGTGAAAATTTCCAAAGATAAAGACTTAAGTTAAAGCGTTATTTGTTACTTTAGCCACTCTTACACAAGGCCTCCATGGACTATTTCCATGTGTTCAACATACATCTTTAACTCCTCAATGGATCTCCAACATAGAAGAATATGATAAAAAGATGGAAACCAATCTTCAAGGTTATTAAGTGGGCCNGCCAAACCATATTAGGCAGATTCAAAACGAACTCTCCAATTGAGCACAAGTCAGCTCGCCAACGAGTTCAAGGAGTTCTTATTTACCAAGTCCAAAGAGAACTCACCAGCCGAGTTCACAAAGTCTCACCTACCATGACCTGGGCTGGCCAAATAGTCGAGCAGAAGGACTATCCACCAAGCTCTTGAAAAACACCCATAAACCAATATCAAAGTCATCGAACGGACTCAGCCTAAATAGTCAACGAAGCCCAAAAAGGTACTCGACAACTTCTACTAGAGGAACTCCCGAATCATTCAAGACAAAATGCTAACTACTAAATTGAGTTGAAGTTCTCACTTAGGCTATCCACCAAAACTTCAGAACAACAACAAGATAGTCAACTAAGCCCAAAAAGCTACTCTCTCAAGACAGAAGGTTGTCCCTCTTTACCATTAGCTTGTTGTTACAACGGTGATAGTTTTAGAGGAGAAGGTTGTCCCCTAAACCTTGCCAGCTGATAAACGCCTTTCCTAAAAAGGTCACCTATCCATTCAAAATTTCACACTTGACTCCTAACGAAGTCCGATTGAATCGATTGACAATCTCTTCTTCTTTAAACCTACCATCTCGCTACTTAATATCAATAACATGAAGTACCAATTACTTTTTACAAACTCAAAAGAGTTCATCCTCAAATGATTTTCTCACCAATTACTCCGGATTGTTTTTGTCGAGTTTAACAAAATGTGCATCACCATGTTTGTTAGCAAATAGTACCTCTAAAAGAATTCACAAGCTTTATTTAAGATGTTGCTTACAGCTTGATAAGTAAAATATGGAAATTTGTGAAATTTTCCAAAGATAAAGACTTAGGTTAAAGCGCCATTTGTTACTTTAGCCACTCTTACTCAAGGCCTCCATGGACTATTTCCATGTGTTCAACATACATCTTGAACTACTCAATGGATCTCCAACATAGAAGAATATGATAAAAAGATGGAAACCAATCTTCAAGGTTATTACGTGGCCCNATATTGTAGGCCATGTTATCTCCCAAGTACACGTTTTCTATATTACTCTAAGTGTAGTTTTTAAACACCTCTTTGTTAGGATAAGAATGAAAAGATGCACCTGAATCTAATATCCAACATTCAGTACATTCTTGGGATAAGGCTAGAAAGTCATATTGAATTTCACATACAGAGACATTTATAGAGAGAATCTTGTCTTGACCCCCACCACCAGCCTTTCAGAGCTTTGCAGTCATTGAAATGACATTTCTTCCTGCACTTCCAACATTCATCTCTATTATTTCTTATTCTTGACCTAGACTTTCCTCTTCTGAACTTGAATTTTTCTCTGTTTGTATTCCTATCAGACTTTTTCCTCTGTTTTCAATAATTAACGCAACATTTGAAATTTCACCGCTCACCTTCTGACAACTTCTTCATTCAGCTCTAACCTCACAATGTCATCAAATTTTAATTTTAGATTATTTAAAGAGTTATCGTCGCAACCAGTCCATCCCTACTGTTTGACAATGAAGATTGAATTAACGGCGTTTTAACCTCGTCATCAAACTTGATGCCCATGGAAACACAATTGATTTATCATAGTGTTGAAACTACTCAAATGGTCAGCCATCGAACTCCCTTCCACCATTTTCATGTTGAATGATCTCTACATCAGAAAAATCTTTTTTAAAGTTGAAGGTTTTTCATTCATCCTTATTAGTGCCACCATGAGATCCACTGTAGTTTTCTCGTTAACAATGTTGAAAGCAAAAGAGAAAGAAAGTGAAAGATAGATAAAACTTAATGTTGTTTGATCAAGCACTTCCGATTCGTCCAGAGTCATAGACTCAGGTTTTTTGGTGATTCCTTTTAGCAGCAGCAACATTATCTATTGATATAGCAAATCTCCAACTTAAATTTACAGAACACAAAGTTCAAACTGTTGAACTTCTTTACCTTATACCTCACTTTGTCAGACATGACTCCCACTCAAATCAAGGATCTTTAGAAAACCCCCACTTTGATACAACTTGTTGGGACGGAAAAACCGGATTCAATTGATTCATAACCAAATAACATCTTGGAAAAGCGCACCAATTCGAAAGAGTCGTAACAAAAAATTGAACAAAAGCACGCAACATAATAAATTCAGAAAAGCACACAATTTAATGTAAAAAAACCCAAGAATAGGAAAAAATTCACGAAGCTACACCACATAAAAAATTCCTCTATGAAATGAGGAGAAATGTACAAACTACCCCACACTCAGAGTTCCTCTCTATGAGTCTTGACTCACGAATGCTCCTCCAGGATAGCACAAGAGCAAGCCACAAAAATCCAACACAGAACTCGCTACACCGCTCACTTTGTCCCCCTCTTGTAACACGCATTGCTGAGAGATGTCTTCCTTGTTTAGAAGCCAAGGGCATAAATCCCAATTGGAAGAGAAGTCGCTCATGGCACTGAAGCGCCACTCCCAGGGACTGCCTTTTCACGTGCTTTATCTAGAGTCGTTCTTCTGGGACTAGATCATTCGTCCCATCAGCCGTCCCGAACGCTGAGCTTCTGGTGCCTTTGTTTCCTAACCTAGAAATGAACATACCACGCCGCAGCTACGCCCATTCACGACGTAGAACTTCCAATCGCTCTAATCATAGAAGGATCTGACGTTAGGATGGAGCTTTCCCTTGGGTAGTGGGGAGCCCCTTGGGCACGGGACGCCCCCTAGCTTGTTCCTACTGCTACTGTTGCTTTGTTTCCTTGTTGCATGCTACTCCTCATCAATCAGGCTCCACACACAATAGACTACACTCATTGGGCAATCATTAAAAAAAAGCTACACTATTAATAAAAATGCTTAAACAATTTGATAATGAATTTCATGCTTATTTTAACTATTGACCCCTCATCAACTTCTTCAGGGACAACTACTGCTTAAGGAGTCTCGTCAATAACAATCATGATCAAATTCATCATTGAACCAAAAAAGAACATCCCACTCTCCACCTTCCATCTCTTCCTAATATCCACCATCCAGACATGATTGAAAACATCAAGCTTTCTTGTTAACATTTATTTTTTATAACTGCAGAGCTTAAAAGGTCAAAGAAAGCTCGAATTATGCAGCTTTTTATAATCTAAAATATTTGCTCAATTAAGATTAATTGTGAATTTTCCTCTCCCCCGTTCTCACTTCATTTTTTATCTCTTTATATCCTGCTCTTTTCCTTTGTGTTGAGCATGATTCTGACATAACCAAAAGACAAATAAATCAAAGCTCCAAGTGTTATTCACCATCCACAAAAGATTTAGACCACCATCGATATCACCTTCAAAAACCAATCCATCTATACCGAAGTAGATATTCAATGGAGAATTCAAGGGTATACCACCATTGAGAAACCAAGCCAAATTGTCCTCTTTAACTTTCAAAATAAACTCCAATTAGAACATCATTATTCCTGCATACTCAAAATCAGACAATATCCTTCAGATTGCATACATAAAACCATCATTAAGAAAATAACTATATACTCCAAAAGAACAGAAGTCAAGATGGCGCAGAGATCCAAACACCTCTTGCACAAAACAATGATTTTGCCAAATTTGAGGACTTATCAACTTCATAATAGAGACAAAAACAATTTAATCACCTTTATATGATCTTGATTAACTTATTGTAGTCAAGAAATGTGTTAGATCATATACTAAGCACCGTAAAATAGCTGTTCCATTCGACAATATAGCTCCAATTTATCATGCCGTGCTACAACATTAATGAGTTTCAAAATTTGAACCAGATTTATGTTGCTCTTGGGAAAACTCAAGGGAAGTGTGTTTGATAAATTGCTAAACATCCAAAAGAAAAAAGATCAATTAAGTGGATTTCCATTAGCACAATGCTAATGGAAGTGAATTGATTCAAAGCTAGGTTGCTGGTCAAATATTTCACTTGGTCCTATGAGATAGACTATGACAAAACACTTGCCTTAGTTGCAACAAAATAAAATTGACACGTACACCAAATTGTTATTAAAAATATTTGTTAGAATGATGATCTTAAAGAAGATATCTATATGACTATCACTAGGGCTTGTAAGTCATGTAAAATTTGGTAAAGTTCGCTCTATTCAGAAAATCGTATATGATCTACAGAAATCACCACATGCATGGTTTAATTGATCAACAGGGATGAAGCATGGATCCTCTAAATGCCAAAATAGTCATGCTATGTTCATAAAACACGTCAAATTACCGGATTGACACAGATTGTTTATGTTGATAGTATTATTCTTACTAAAAAAGATATAAAAGAAATAACTAACGAAGAGAATCTTCTAGCAAAAGTGAGATTAAGGATTGGGGATAGCATTGGCATTTCACTGGCAAGAAAATTGTCCAATCGAGAGATGACATCTTTGTTTTTCAATAAAATGTATGATTTTTATCTCCATAAAGAAACTAGGATGGCAGAATATAAAACAATGGACCAGCCAATCAACAAAATATAAAATGGGGATTAGGATTAAAATCATATTGATACAAGCAGATATCATATAGTGGTGGAAAAATTGATTTATATAGCACAACTATAAAAGAAAATTATTTTTCAGATAAAATCGTTAATAGAACAGGAATAATACAATCCCACAAAAAATCACATGGGGCTTGTTTTTTTAATCCTTCGTGTTGAAATTCAAAACAATGTGAAATTATTTTATTGATATGAAATGGGGTATAAATAACCCTAATATGAATCATAGAATAAAAAAGACAATAAAAAAGAAATAATAGAAAAGAAAAGATATAACACATAATATTTTCAATTAATTAATTCATATTAATTATTTGAAGATAAAAAAAACAAAATAAAATAGGAAAGGAAATAAATCCAATCCAAAAAAATAAATCTAAATGATACCAGAAAATAAAATTATATTAGGAAATAAATCTAATCCTCATAACTTCTAACAAGAATAAATTATTTCTGAATATAACTTCTAACACTCCCCCTTAAGTTAAAACTTGATTGAAAAATATATTCAACTTGGATTTGAAAATATCAAACAATGGGCGAGAAAAGTTCTGTGAAGTAGAATATGAAGTCTTCATCCTGTGTTGCAGTTAACTTTAACTATAGTTCCTACAGTGTCTGTAGGTAAACGGAAAACTCCTACGGATAATGTTGCAGGGGAGTTTGCCGAGAAGTAGACAATTTGTAGGAAAAACTAACTTTTAGTTGACTGCAGTGTCTTTGATTGCGGTTCCTTCAGTATCTGTAGGTAGGTAAAAGGCTCCTAGTGGTAATGTTTTAGGGAAGTTTGCAGAGGAGTTGATAACCTACAGAAAAAACTGACTTCCAGTTGACTGCAGTTGTCTTTGATTGCAGTTCCTACAGTGTTTGTAGGTAAGTGGAAAGCTCCTATAGATAATGTTGTAAGGGATTTTGTAGGGAAGTAGACAATTGAGAAAAAACTGGAGNGAGCAAGCCACAAAAATCCAACACAGAACTCGCTACACCGCTCACTTTGTCCCCCTCTTGTAACACGCATTGCTGAGAGATGTCTTCCTTGTTTAGAAGCCAAGGGCATAAATCCCAATTGGAAGAGAAGTCGCTCATGGCACTGAAGCGCCACTCCCAGGGACTGCCTTTTCACGTGCTTTATCTAGAGTCGTTCTTCTGGGACTAGATCATTCGTCCCATCAGCCGTCCCGAACGCTGAGCTTCTGGTGCCTTTGTTTCCTAACCTAGAAATGAACATACCACGCCGCAGCTACGCCCATTCACGACGTAGAACTTCCAATCGCTCTAATCATAGAAGGATCTGACGTTAGGATGGAGCTTTCCCTTGGGTAGTGGGGAGCCCCTTGGGCACGGGACGCCCCCTAGCTTGTTCCTACTGCTACTGTTGCTTTGTTTCCTTGTTGCATGCTACTCCTCATCAATCAGGCTCCACACACAATAGACTACACTCATTGGGCAATCATTAAAAAAAAGCTACACTATTAATAAAAATGCTTAAACAATTTGATAATGAATTTCATGCTTATTTTAACTATTGACCCCTCATCAACTTCTTCAGGGACAACTACTGCTTAAGGAGTCTCGTCAATAACAATCATGATCAAATTCATCATTGAACCAAAAAAGAACATCCCACTCTCCACCTTCCATCTCTTCCTAATATCCACCATCCAGACATGATTGAAAACATCAAGCTTTCTTGTTAACATTTATTTTTTATAACTGCAGAGCTTAAAAGGTCAAAGAAAGCTCGAATTATGCAGCTTTTTATAATCTAAAATATTTGCTCAATTAAGATTAATTGTGAATTTTCCTCTCCCCCGTTCTCACTTCATTTTTTATCTCTTTATATCCTGCTCTTTTCCTTTGTGTTGAGCATGATTCTGACATAACCAAAAGACAAATAAATCAAAGCTCCAAGTGTTATTCACCATCCACAAAAGATTTAGACCACCATCGATATCACCTTCAAAAACCAATCCATCTATACCGAAGTAGATATTCAATGGAGAATTCAAGGGTATACCACCATTGAGAAACCAAGCCAAATTGTCCTCTTTAACTTTCAAAATAAACTCCAATTAGAACATCATTATTCCTGCATACTCAAAATCAGACAATATCCTTCAGATTGCATACATAAAACCATCATTAAGAAAATAACTATATACTCCAAAAGAACAGAAGTCAAGATGGCGCAGAGATCCAAACACCTCTTGCACAAAACAATGATTTTGCCAAATTTGAGGACTTATCAACTTCATAATAGAGACAAAAACAATTTAATCACCTTTATATGATCTTGATTAACTTATTGTAGTCAAGAAATGTGTTAGATCATATACTAAGCACCGTAAAATAGCTGTTCCATTCGACAATATAGCTCCAATTTATCATGCCGTGCTACAACATTAATGAGTTTCAAAATTTGAACCAGATTTATGTTGCTCTTGGGAAAACTCAAGGGAAGTGTGTTTGATAAATTGCTAAACATCCAAAAGAAAAAAGATCAATTAAGTGGATTTCCATTAGCACAATGCTAATGGAAGTGAATTGATTCAAAGCTAGGTTGCTGGTCAAATATTTCACTTGGTCCTATGAGATAGACTATGACAAAACACTTGCCTTAGTTGCAACAAAATAAAATTGACACGTACACCAAATTGTTATTAAAAATATTTGTTAGAATGATGATCTTAAAGAAGATATCTATATGACTATCACTAGGGCTTGTAAGTCATGTAAAATTTGGTAAAGTTCGCTCTATTCAGAAAATCGTATATGATCTACAGAAATCACCACATGCATGGTTTAATTGATCAACAGGGATGAAGCATGGATCCTCTAAATGCCAAAATAGTCATGCTATGTTCATAAAACACGTCAAATTACCGGATTGACACAGATTGTTTATGTTGATAGTATTATTCTTACTAAAAAAGATATAAAAGAAATAACTAACGAAGAGAATCTTCTAGCAAAAGTGAGATTAAGGATTGGGGATAGCATTGGCATTTCACTGGCAAGAAAATTGTCCAATCGAGAGATGACATCTTTGTTTTTCAATAAAATGTATGATTTTTATCTCCATAAAGAAACTAGGATGGCAGAATATAAAACAATGGACCAGCCAATCAACAAAATATAAAATGGGGATTAGGATTAAAATCATATTGATACAAGCAGATATCATATAGTGGTGGAAAAATTGATTTATATAGCACAACTATAAAAGAAAATTATTTTTCAGATAAAATCGTTAATAGAACAGGAATAATACAATCCCACAAAAAATCACATGGGGCTTGTTTTTTTAATCCTTCGTGTTGAAATTCAAAACAATGTGAAATTATTTTATTGATATGAAATGGGGTATAAATAACCCTAATATGAATCATAGAATAAAAAAGACAATAAAAAAGAAATAATAGAAAAGAAAAGATATAACACATAATATTTTCAATTAATTAATTCATATTAATTATTTGAAGATAAAAAAAACAAAATAAAATAGGAAAGGAAATAAATCCAATCCAAAAAAATAAATCTAAATGATACCAGAAAATAAAATTATATTAGGAAATAAATCTAATCCTCATAACTTCTAACAAGAATAAATTATTTCTGAATATAACTTCTAACACTCCCCCTTAAGTTAAAACTTGATTGAAAAATATATTCAACTTGGATTTGAAAATATCAAACAATGGGCGAGAAAAGTTCTGTGAAGTAGAATATGAAGTCTTCATCCTGTGTTGCAGTTAACTTTAACTATAGTTCCTACAGTGTCTGTAGGTAAACGGAAAACTCCTACGGATAATGTTGCAGGGGAGTTTGCCGAGAAGTAGACAATTTGTAGGAAAAACTAACTTTTAGTTGACTGCAGTGTCTTTGATTGCGGTTCCTTCAGTATCTGTAGGTAGGTAAAAGGCTCCTAGTGGTAATGTTTTAGGGAAGTTTGCAGAGGAGTTGATAACCTACAGAAAAAACTGACTTCCAGTTGACTGCAGTTGTCTTTGATTGCAGTTCCTACAGTGTTTGTAGGTAAGTGGAAAGCTCCTATAGATAATGTTGTAAGGGATTTTGTAGGGAAGTAGACAATTGAGAAAAAACTGGAGGGTATGACCTGCAGAAAAAAAAGAAAATGCTCTAGAGATGGGCCTGTTGTAGGAAAAACCTCGAAAGGAAGACTAGTTGCAAGGAAAAACTCTAGAGAAGGGCCTATTGCGGGAAAAAACTCCGGAGGAGAGCCTGCTGCAAAAAAAAAGTTTTGGAGGAGAGGCAGCTGCAAGAAAATGTTTCGGAGGAGGGTCTGCTGCAGAAAAAAGTTCCCGAGGAGAGGCAGTTGCAGAAAAAAAGTTTCAGAGCAGAGCCAGCTGCAAGAAAAAAGTTTCGGAGGGACTGCTGCAGAAAAAAGTTCCCGAGAAGGGCCTGCTGCAGAGAAAAGATCCGGAGGAGACCTGCTGCAGGGAAAAGCTACGGAGGAGGTCTTGTCACAGGGAAAAACTCCGTAGGAGGGTCTGCTGTAGGAAAAAATTTCGAAGGAAAATCTGCTATGGAGAAAAGCTTAAGAGCAGAGCCTGCTGCAGGAAAAAGCTCTGGAGGAGGACTTGCAGCGGGAAAAAGCTACTGAGGATGGTCTGGTGTAGGAATGATTGTCGTAAACAATTAAACAAGGCACTTTCATGTTTGGGTTTAGTTTTAGATCTGAACCCATAGATTTGTAGCACTTCTCTATCAGATCCAAGTTTATATATTGTGTGTTGGTTGCAAGTTCTTTAACACCATGTAGAATAGCAACAACTTTTCTACCATGCTTATTAAGAAATGCTTTATATGATAACAGGTGGTTTTCTTGCTTTAAAATGTAAGTAGATAGGATTTGGGTTGAGGATAGACGCGTAACGAATACATCACCATGTGACCAAGTCAAGTGTTTACAGAAATTTCCAAAATGTTAGCTCTTTATCCTGCAATTAGATGTCAAAACAGTAGGTATGTTGTGTTTCCAGTCCCGTTAGGAGTATTGAAGGACCAGCCACAACACTTGCAAGAAAAACTCTCCATCCTGCAGTTCTTTTGTGCTGCCAAATTGAAGCAATTAATTCATCCACAGAAACAAAATATCTAGCAAAGGTCCCCAAAAATTAGCTATAACTTAATGCCTCATTCACTGTGCTCACCAGGTCGCTACATTTGTGACCATCCACACCTTTCTCTCATAGACGCTCTTCGATCCGCGACTCCTCAGCCAAGCAAGTATAGAGAAAAGTGCAAAACCACCCATGATCCCTATACCAAAAGCAAATCTATTCTCGGCAACCTCGAGACACCTCCTCAACCACCTGCAATCATCTTCCGTAACCCCCCTAGCTTTTTAATTGAAGTTGAGCAAGAGGAAGGCAGCATCGACGAAAGATTGTTGACATCTCCACAAATTTGACATTCATTCTCGCAACTTTCATTGTTGTATCGTCGACGGGACGCCGTTCTCCGTCAAGAAGAAGCCAAGTTTGGCGGAACCTCCGATAGAGATCAGAGACATGAGATAGCTACCTGACCTATAAGACTCCAACAATGGTTAGAACATATAATTTAGATGTTATGAAGTACACCCTGAAATATTATCACAATAATGAGAACTCCGACGACTAAAGGACTGTAAGGAGAGAGTTCCGACGGCAGGAAAGAGTTCCGACGACTAGGGCCCTGCGGGAAAGTTTATCGGTTGCAAGAAAAAAATAAAGTTTTCAGGGGCAGAAAATATTCTCCTTCACTAGAGACTCTAGAGTTTTTTCCAAGGCTCTGATACCATGTTGAAATTCATAATAATGTGGAATACTTTTATTGAAATGAAAGAGAGTATAAATAACCCTTACACGAATCCTAGAATAGAAAAAGACAATAAAAAAGATATAACACCTAATATCTCAAATTAATCAATTCATATTAATTATTTGGAGATAAAGAAAACAACATAAAATAGAAAAGCCTAAAATAGGAAAGAAAATAAATTCAATCCAGGAGAATAAATCTAAATGATACCGGGAAATAAAGTTATATTAGAAAATAAATCTAATACTCATAACTTGTAACATGAATAAACTATTTCCTAATATAACTTCTAACACTTCAATATCTAAAGAAAAATCTCGGCAAGTAACTATATTATCTCATGATAGATGTGTAGGTGAACATTGATGCTAACTAGGCATTCTATCGCTAACTAGTGATCAATTATTAGATATTGTGCACTTAAATTAGCAAACTTGTAACATGAAGAAGTAAGAAACAAGTAAAGGCACAAAGTAACATTGAAACAAATTTAGGGCATTATACAATGAATATGTGAAGGAATTTGACTGTATAGAATGCTACAAGAATTAAAAGGACCATCAAGTATTATCGAAATAAAGTTACCATCAACATGTGAAGAACTGTGTCCTTTATGATAAGACCAAGTATATAAAGATTAATCATCAGTTCATCAAGGAAAATATTGATAATATTAGATTTATTAGAATTATCGGCTTTTAATAGCCGTTACTATTATGCATTATATAGTTTCCCTTTCTCTTTATTCTGATTTTATGCCTTTGATTGTGTTTTTATTTCTTTCCTTATTTGAGTTCACTGTAATTGGGTTGAAATACCCCTCTTTGTATCAATAAGAAATAACCTGTTATATTCTCAAATTTCTACATGGTACCGAAGCCAAGATCTAACCCTAGTTGTCGTCGGTTCTCCCTGCAGGATTGCCTACAGATTATTTCGGCAGCCAGCTCGTCAGAGGATTTCTTGCAGCTTATTTCCTGCAGTAAATTACTACCATTTGACCTAGATTTATTGTCAGCCAATTTTCCGGAATTTCTCAACCGATTTCCTGGGATTCCCCAGCCAATTTCCTGGAATTTCCCTAAAGTTTTTTGTCGCTGCTCATTCCTATAGTAAATTTCTTGGTTCTGTCGCTGCTCCAAGGATTGCTTCAATCCACTGCTCTCCTTTCTAGGTTATGCCGCTGCACCTTTTGCAGCAAATTGCTTCAGTCCGCTGCTCCACAAAACAACCAATTTCTGGTTTGTCACGACCCCTTCTCTTATGGAAACTCTTCGGTCCCGACAGACTCCTGCTCCCACTCCAGTGGAAACTCTCCCGCACAGTTGTCTCCCATGAACGGTAACCCNAAAGGGATGGAGACAACCTTGCTCACTAAAACTACCACAGTTGGCACCTTGTTGAACTCATTTTTTGTATGAGGTCTATTCTATCCTTCTTCTTTTTTTAGAGCTTAGGATCTAGCCTTAAGATTTTCAAAGTAGCCATCACTGTAGCAATCCCGTTTCAATTGGGGGGGGGGATGAAGAATCGAGGAAGAGGAAACATAGAGCCCGAAGAGGAAGTAAAAAGTTGAACATGGGGGAGTTGAAGCAAGGAGTCGAGCGAAGGGGGAGAAGAAGTGAAAGGGGGTCAGAAGTTGAAGAAGTGAAGTTTGCCTATATAAATCATAGAAGAAGGCGAGCCGCAGTCTGGGAACGTCATCGAACAGAGGAGATGGCGACGATGTCTATGTCAAGCAAAGGAGACATCGAGCAACTCCAATGTCATGTGAAGGCAGAGACGATGTCGAGACGCTCTCGCAACGTGGTCGAGCTTCGAGCGAATTAGGAAAGTCGGAAGCAGAGGAGGTAGATGAAGTGACCTAGGCGTCATAGCTCTGAGGAAGAGTCCTCATGCGATTTTGTTCGCACAAAGGAGAGGAAGACAAAGATCGCATGCGTGGGGAAAAATATTACATTCGGACAACGACTGCGATCCGCCGGAAGGAGTAGAAGAGAAAAAAAATAACCTCCGGTGGATCGCAACCGTCGTCTGGTTGTCCAGACGTAATATTTTTTCATGCGTAAGGCTCGACCAAAGGTAGTTTATAAAGGAGAGTTTTTTTTATAATATAGGAATTTTATACATTTAATAAAAATAATTACTATTCCTAAGTTAAGAAGCCAAGCAGAAATCCCAAAAAGCAATTTTAGAAAATAAGAATTTCATACTTTTCTTGCTCATATGACCAAGCCCACGGTGCAAAAAACCTACATCAACATTTATTCCAGCCACATCAATGAATTCTAC
>JXCR01121396.1:0-17566 GCA_002079205.1 Phalaenopsis hybrid cultivar
TGAGACTTGGAGGGTGGGAGTGGCCTCCAAACAAGATTTTCATTCTTGACAAAAATAGAATTTACAGTCACACTGGATGAATTTACTCCTTTCACAGTTTGATTAAAGTATAGAACAATGGGTAATTTTCCACTATTCATGAAATAATAGCCTGTGCAAATTGGTTTGGATGGTTTGCAAATTGTTGCATCTCCATTCACTGATAGGACCCAGTCTGAACCATGGGAAGGCCAGGAAGAGATCAGTAAAACTTCATTTGGAGTGACTGTCTGATCAAGAAGCCANACCAGGAGGTGCTACTACGAGGAGCTCGAAGCAAATATTGTGGGCAGCGTGGCAAGGGATAGCCTCAAGGTGAATCTGCAGCAACAAAACATTTTCACAACTCTATACACTTTCCTTAGTTTAAATAACAACCCCTAGGATCATTTCTTTAGGCTTTTTGCACAACTCTGTTGTGTAATTATAAGTCCTAACGTTTTAGGATTTCGAGGTTACCGTACGGTACGGTGTAAATCCTCCTGTCCTTTAGACTATTTGCATAGTCTGACATTGTGCAAATATAAGTCATAAATCTTAAATAATTTGCAGGATTGAAATATCAAATAAACATCATTTCAAAGACATAAAGCCGAACAATAGGATAGTTGGAACATCTCTGGGGTTTCTCCTGGATCTGTGATATCCCCTACTTTTCTTTCCTTTGGATTCCTTGAATAATTGTTCCTATTTTGAGTCATTCTCATTTGATTTTTCTACGTCCAATCGTGAAAACCTAAGCTTTGAAATCTTGAAAACAAAACCACCTGATCTTAATCGAGAGTCTTCTTAAGTGATTTCGATCATTTAAGATATAATTAATTATAAGGGCTTGCCTCTATAGGGAACCAGGAACCGAGATAAAATAAACCCTATCTAATTTTTTTTATGTTAGATAGGGGAACTTGTTGGCCTTTTTATAAAAATATTTCGCAGATCAAACGGATGTCACAAATTGTTTAGTCTAGATGATTGAATCCCTATTACAAGTGATATATTTATTCTTCGGGATAAATGTATTGCTTGTAGTATTGTATTAAATCATCTAAAGTATCTAAAATGTGAGACTCGTTTGGTCTCACTTATTTTAAAAATTAAAAAGTTACTTCTTTCAAAAAATTATATTTAAATTATTTTCAAAATTACAAAATCATCACTTTTTCAAACCACGAAGTTGAACAATAAAACGGCCGACAAGGCACCTCAACACTTTGAATATATTATTCCTTAGTGAAGGCCACTGGTAGGATTTCCTATGGATATAAGCTCCTACAAGGTTGGAAGATCCACTGTTTCTATGATGATTGCTTGAAGGATTCAAACAAACATTGGAGCTCCTATAGGCTTAGAAATTCCTATTACTCAAAATGCCACAAATGAGTTAAATTGAAGCTTAATGATAGATTTTGAAAATGGTGCTCTCATTCTTAATCTACAATAACCTAGAGTAGTGCTCATAGATTTCAACACTAAATAGTACATAATGAGTCATCCCATAATTGAAATGTAGTCAAATAGGTTGAACAAACTAACCCACTTTTTGGGACTAATCTGGGTGATTGATGGTGATTTAGTGATGTTTACCACCAACAATATCTCAAACTAAGGCCCGTTTGGGATCACTTTTTGTTTTTTGTTTTTAGCCGGTTTTGTTTTTGTTTTTATTTTCTATTTTATGTTTCTAGAAAACATGTTTAGTATTTTTTTATTTATCTCGATTTAAAATAAAAAAAAATATAAGAAATGTTTGAATGAGTATTTTTTAATTAAGAAAAACTTGTAATTTTAAAAAAAAATATCACGTAGGCAGAGTTTCGGGCCACACAAGCATGATTAAAGATATTGAAAAAATAAATATGAAAGTTTCGATATTAGATATGAAATTTGTAAATGCTTCATAATTGTGCCGTATATATGCAATTGCGCCTAAAAGAAGAAATACTTCCTGTTGCAGGTCAAAAGGCAAGATATCTGAACCTAAAATAACTCAAACTAGCAGAAACATCACTATCATCACATGTTAATGCATAGTAACAATCATATTTGGAAAGCTTCTCAGCTTTAGAGAGAGAAACAGGGAACCGCCATTAATTCAATCAGCTAGCAAGCAAAAGCTAGCTCTAGCTGGAAAAACTCACAGCAGATGAGACAATGGAGTCGAATATAGAGCAGATTGTTTTATTTTAGAAAAGAATCATAGGAGTCGAAGACATTCTGAGACGATGAGAGAAAGTTTTTTTATACATGAAGAGTTGCAGCAGATTTTCTCTGGATACAATTTCCATGTCTAATATATCTCTGCTGTCTGTGAAGATCCACAGGTCGCCACAACTGACTTTCTTAAGACTTTCACGACAAAAAGGGCAGGACTGCAATCTTGGATGCCTGCAACGGGAGATTTTTCAAAAAAAAGAAAAAAAATAGTTTGAATCATTTAAAAAGTTGAGGCGGCCTTTGAACTCGGCGACTGAGTTGAACTCGACGAGGGCTGTGGAATTGCCAAAGCGCTTGGGGAGAAGGTTGGGTCGAGATCATTGTCAAGCAATGGTAAGAGTCTTCTACAGCATCTCGGTGTTGTTGCTGTGATCACATCCGTGGGAGTAGTCAATAATAGGAGGAGAATCAAAATCGTAGAGAGCGAAGGGATTTGTAAGCAAAGGTGAGAGGTCGGCGAGCGAAGGGGTTTGGCATCATCGACTATCGCGAGGGAGACAGCCGAGGTGAAAGGTTGTTTTTGGTGTTTTAAAAACAGGCAAAAACATGTTTTTTTCTGTTCTAAATATTTTAAAAATAGAAATATTTCTACAAAAAAAAACAAAAATATAAAAAAACAAACACTGTTTTTTATTTTTTTCCTATTTTTAATTTTTAAAAACAAAAAATAAAAAGCAAAAATTGATCCCAAATAACCCCAAACAAAACAAAAAATAAGGTGACAATTAAAATTCTAACAATTTAATCGATGAGAACAATTTGAATAAGATTCAATGCTCAATTGTAGAGCCCTCAAAAAATCAAAATGATATTTTGATAATTTTTTAATTTAAATGTTTATTTCCTTGGGTGTGTTCATTTGTAGCAATCGGGAATGAAGGTTTATTGAGTTCATAGTATCCTTTATAAGTAAAAACCTTCTTAGATGATTTACATAGTAAGAATGTGTAAGATATGAGGATCAACTTGAGTTGGATTGACCTAGACCAGATAGACTAGGTTCAAGTCGAATGGCTATCGGAATTCCAAATCATGCAATCATTATTCCAATGGATTTATTTCGATAAAAACATCCATTTGATAGTTAGTTCACAATGTTTTAACTTAATTTAGTCTCCAATTTTTTTTTTCTTCGAGTAAATTGAGTTTTGACTCGGTCAATTGAGATTCAAGCATTTCATTGAAAAATAAGCTTGATCAAAAAATAAATTATTATCCCATAAATTTTCTAATATTATTGGATGCATCAACTTCTATGTTAAAAAAAATCTTGTTTAAAAGATACATGACATAAATTCACAGCCTAAAAAATAACTATCAAGCTCGATCATTCCCTAGATGTCAAAATGCCCTCTACTTAGGGCCACCAATTTCCTCAATTTTAGCACTAGGATTTTATCTAATGACATGCATAAGAGTGCATCCACTTAAGGATGTCTACTTGATCATATATGTAACACGCTCCAATGATGCTCCACTTAATAATTTTCTCATATAAAAGGACATCATTTGTCTAAAGAAAAATTTCAAGTCTTTATCCCAAAGCAATTCTTGATTGCTCAATCAAGCTATATTTTCTTTTTAACTTTGAAAAATGGTTGAATTATAGCGTATGTTCTAGCAAAATGCTTGCTAGAACTTTGCTGCAAATTTGGCACTGAACTTCTAATTTTTTTAACTTCTATGAAAGATTGATGATCATAGTTTGAGAACAATTCCTCGCTTATAAACTTATGGGTGATGCAACGCAAGAAAAATTAATAGTAAGCCTACTTCGAAATTATTGAACTCTTGCGTTGTTTTGAATTACTGATTCCTTCTTACGAATGTCACAAAATCTTGCTCAAAAAGTGTACATCCACCAAAGATTTTGATCATTCTCTACAATAGCCGATCAAAATCCTACTTAACAGCCATAATGTCATAATCCATTATGGAGAAGGTAAGATTAAATACATCAAGAATTTTGATTGTATTCTAACAAAACTAGGTAGAACATTGCTCAATAATCATAATATGTTATGAAAGAAATTAAATTGAATCCACGCAGGATTTTGATCATAATTCATGATTTTTAGTCAAAGTTTAGCTCGATTAATGTAATCCATCATATATAAGGTTGAATAAAATCCACAATAGATTGATTGATCCTTTTGAAGATGCGGTACATTTGCTAGAACCCTATTAAGAATTATAAAGGGATGAATTGCCTTAGATTGATCATACCCTTTCAAAGCCAAGGTTGCGATCTTTGCCAAGAGTCAAGAGTTTAACTGGCGACTAAAATGGTTGCATAAAAACAACGATATGATCCTCTTCAAAGTTCCTTATAAAGTTTCTTTATATGTCGAGAGCTTTGATAAAGGGATAGTTTATTCAATCCCATTCAACTACAATCGTGTCCTTGCCATCATGATGGATATCCCTTCAACATAGCAATTTTGATATAATAAGTCAACACCACATCATATGGTAGCCAAGCAGAATTGGAGGGCATTCATTTTAGTGTTCTTGGCATTATTTCATAAGAAGAAGAGTTGCTTGCACTTGAACATGTAACACATTGGTTAGAAATCAGCAAACAGGCAATGAAAAGCCTTTTGCTTTCACGCCACAACTATATTTCTATCCATCTATTCATAATATAAAAATTAACAAATTCTCAGTTAAGTGAGCAGACAATGAAATCTTTCTCAATCTCACCATTTATTTTGAATGCAACTAGCAAACACTGGAATCTACCAATCTTTATATAATATTGATTCATGCATCTATTCATCCATCTATCAATATCAATTGAGAGTCTTATTTTAAACTTGGATTCCTCTTAGTGTATGTTGGTTATAGTGTGTTCATAGATCTATCACAGTTCAATAGTAATTTATAGTTTCATTACTCTTCCTATAAGTAAACCTCAAAAGAATTGAGCATGTCAATATATATGACCAATCATTTTCTGAAAATACAATAACATCAATAGATATCTCAAAAGAAAGGCTCGAAAAGATTTCAATAAAATCCATTCAAATGGCCATAAAGAATAAAAAAACATAAAAAAATTAAAACAAAACAAAAACAACAAGAAGAAGAACGTTGAGAATGACAATGATGAAAAAACCTCCGACTGTGCCAGGCAGAATAATTACTAAAATTCCTGTTAATCATATCCATCGTGAACTTCAACNAGAGAATGACAATAATGCAAAAACCTCCGACTGTGCCAGGCAGAATAATTACTAAAATTCCTGTTAATCATATCCATCGTGAACTTCAACTCTTCCACATCAGGTAAACCTTTCAGCTTGGCAACAAACCTAGAATACCAAAGCACGAATTACGAAGCCTAAACAAGCCCTTAAAATGCAATGAAACAGATAAATCAAGGCAGATGCATCACACCTACGGTAATTCCAACCATGAAAGTTGCGGGAATCAGCTTTTAGCAAGTGATCCAGGAGCCGAAATTCCCTGTCGAAATCTACCGCAGCGAGCCCTTGACTTAAAACCCATTTCCGATGAAACCACGCCCCGTAAGATTTAGGGTTCGCTCTCAAAGCCATCTCTACCTTAAGAATTTGCGATGAAGATCTCAACATCAGATCAACCGACTAAATGAATGCTAAAAAATTCCCAATTCCCGTCCAAAAAGAATAAAAGGAAGAAATAAAACTCACGGCTCTGAGCTCATCGTCAACCAAAGATTTGATGCCCTCAGAATCGGTCGCTTCTTTGAGATTCTGCAGAAAAGCATGTTTCCGGTAGTTCCAGAAGGTTAATATTTCTGGATTTATTTCCAGTAACTTCGAGCTAGCGGAGATCGCCTCCTTAGTATACCTGTCAAAAACCCCAAAGTCAAATGCTTAACCATTGGAAACTGGAGAGAGAGAGAGAGAGATGGAAGTGAGGTTACACGCGGTGGTGGTGGTTGTGAATGAGTTGAGCTTGAAGGTCGCGGAGGTTGGAGGCCTTAGCCGCTGCAGCGGCGGCGTCCTTCACGCCCGGGGATTTACGCGGCCGGCCGTGCATCCCTTTCCCCTCGCCGTCGTGCAGGAACGGATGGAATCGGATTGGAAGATGAGAGGAGGCTTCTGGTGAGGTCAGCAGGGCTGTAATCTAAAGTCAGAGGCGAGTATATTTTGAACTTTTTGGTACAGTTATAAATTCAAGTTCAGATTTGATTTTAATTTGTAATTTATTTGGTAATGATAAATAAATAAGTATTTAAATCAGCCAATAAATCAACCACAAAGGAACTCACATGTTATTATATAATGTCTATAAAAGATGTATTCTTATAATTATGCATTTTAAGATCGAAAAAATATTAAAATAATAAAAGTAAAATCTAAAAAAATAATTATTATAAAATAACTCATAATGTTAAAACTATTGTCAATTATAGTAATAATTGATAAAAATAAAAGACAATCAAAACAAACATAATAAAAGAAAATAAACAAAAAAAATTATGTTAACTTCCAAAATTTCATCATTTTAATTTTTAAATTGTTGATATATATATATATATATATATATATATATATATATATATATATATATATATATATATATATATATATATATATATATATATATATANCTTTCAAGTTTGCACCCCAACTCCTACATTCAGATGTAGGTGTTGGTTTTCTCATAGCGATACACACTTATCTATTTCCTAATTTTTTTGGACAATTTTGTAAATGTCTTTTATATTGAGTTTTTGAACTATTATTATTCTTAATCATATATTTTTTCAATACCACTTTTTATTCGGGTGGGACTTATGAGCAAGGTGGAAAGGAGAGATATATGAGAGACTAAAGTTTCAAAGATCCTTGCACGTCGCGATCTCGTTGTTGCCTTCAATGCTTTCATGTCCTAGCAACTCGGGGTTTCGTATGTTTTGAGTGAAACAGGAGGCAAAACGGTGAGAAGTCAGAGGAAAAGTGAGATTTAAGAGGTTTGAAGCTAATTTTAAGAGACATTTCATACTTGCCACATAAGTCTTATGTATTTTCACATCTAACACGTAACTTTAATTTTATATATTATATATAATCTAAAAATATTATTGATATAATAATGTATTACTATTAAATCTACAATTAAATAAATTCTAACTAATTAAATTTTATTTAAATTATATATCATATATGATGCGGGCTATATTAAAGCTTATTGTCGAATATTAATAGGTTACTTGTTAAATAATAAATGAGAATATGCATGAACATAAATGGACAAGTTTGACTAGATTCATGTCTTGTTCATTTAAGATTCGAGTGTTTACAAATTATTTAAGCTTGTTTATTTATCAATTTGAACGAACATGATCGAGTTTTAATCAAGTCAGGTTCGAGTTGTTCATCGAGTGCAATTGTTCATTTACAACTCTAGAGTTCTGTCCACCCTTGCCTCTTTATTTTTACTTCTATACTCAAAATTGTCGTATTTACATGCTTAATACATAAAATTTACTATTTAATATATAGCATTTAAACTTTAATTACATGAGATATAACATAATCGTCCCTACAATTCATCACTAAACATCTTCTTCACACATTATTTTCCTCTCCAATTCAATTAGTCATCAAACTCATCTCCTTTAAGCGCAATAGAAAACAAAAATAGAATTGTGAAGCATTACAAGGCTTTCAAAATGATCCCTCCAAAGAACATTTTAAACAGATCCGACATGCGGCCGGAAATGCCATGCTTGAATTTCCAATTCCTATATTTATGCTTCATAGCACAGCATATCTATGTTTTGAGTGGCCCTAAAGATGTGATAGTGATAATATTAACACTTCAACATCAAAGGTATCAATATAAGTCCGTCATAAGTATTTGATTCAAATTTGAACTTTTAAATTTATTTTTCAAAAAGTATTACATTATATTTAATGAATAATAAATTATTTAATCTCATAATAACTTCAATAATTTAAAATTTATCTCCATTAAATTTGAGAAAATTCTCTCCATAATTCTTTCATCTTCATGAATCAAGTTCAGTCTGATTATTTATGGAACAAGATCACTCCATCCACCAATAAATGTGGGCAGATTCAAATACTATTTAATTTTTATGCATTTACATACAAACACAAGCATAAAAATTTTTTACATAGATGCTAGCTTACCTATATATGAAGTTAAAATAGTGGTTTTTTTTATGCAAAATGAAGGATTTGAGTGGTAGTAAAGTTAAAAAAAAAACAAATTTTAACCTTTAAAGTTATGTAAATATATAAAAAATTTGATTGTATGTATGTAAAAGACGACATCGGAAAAATTTTCTTTCCGAACTCCGAACATAACTCTACATGCAGACTTCCAGTAATATATCACGATGTGTGTTATATTAGGTCCAGCTAAAAAAATATTAAAGTGTAACCGCAGACTCCGTAATAACCCCAAAATAACCACATAATAAGCTCTGAGGTGTTATTTCGGGATTGTTAAAGCAGAACCCCGAAATAACATCACCAAGGTTATTTCAAAGTTTTTTCTGAGTTATTTCAGTATTATTGAAGTGAAATATAGAATTTATCCTCAATAACCAAGAAATAACATTCACGAAGTTATTTTGAGGTTAATGAAGTGGAACCATGAATATTATTTCGAGATTATTTTTGGGTTATTAAAATAAATATATGAGCTTCTCTTCAATAACCATGAAATAACTGAGAAATAACCTCAAACTAACCTCTGCGGTTCCACTTCAATAACCCCAAAATAACCTCCACAACGTAGCAAACGTCGTGGTATATTACTGAGAGTCCGCACGTAGAGCTACACCACCTGCCATAAAATATTTTTAAAATTTTTTTTTATTCTATAAAATCAAGGGCATTCGATCAATCAACAGTTCTGCAACCCATCCTCCATAGCAGCAAAGCAAATTTCTCGGCTTCAAACCATTCAAGCAAAATAAACATAATATTTTAAGGTGCAGGAAGTTATAATTATCACATGACACAATTTCTCCCATTTAAGCAACATGAATCAGCAAAGAAGAACAAAAGAACCAGTATTGAAATGCACAACATTCATAAATTTCAGCATTAAATGTTTGTGAAATTTACAGACATAACAAATTTTTTATGTATTCTCATATATAACACTAAATATTTGATATTTATAATTATATCACCTATAATAAACTTAGGCATGAAAAAAAAAAAAGTTTAAAAGGTCAGTGATGCTGTTAGCTTTGCTCTGATGTTAAAAATTTGAGTGTTATGTAAATATGAAGTTTGTTTTGGTACATATGTAAATGACCCTAAATGTTTATAAACTGTAAGGTGTGTTTATGACTCGCCTGGTATTCTTTTCAACATATAATTCCAACCAGAGAAAAAATCTCAGTAAATTTTAGAGGCCACAATGAAAATGTCCCACATTTTTTATTTAAATGAAATTCTAATATTATTACCATTGGACAAAGACAAACTATGCTACAAGCTAATCTCAACTACATGTCTGAACACTGACACTGATCTCTAAGATCGGTAGAAAAAGTCGTCGGAGCAAACCCTGTACATGGTTCCTTATTTTCTTTCATTTGCTGTCACAGCCCTCTATGGATGTGTGGATATCATGCCTTTCAATCTCTCATATGTTCTGGCTGCTATATCCTGCCACTGTTACATAGTTCTGTTACTAAATTGGAGATGGGTTTTGGGAGGTTGGACCGCTGCCGGGCTGAGCATTTCCGTGAGAGGAAGCTTCGTCGTCTTGGCCGTCTTTGCCCTTTGAGTTGAGAAATCGGCCACCGTTTCCCCTGGCTCTTCTCATTGCGTGTAAATGTCGAGATTCATGAATGTATGGCTGCGTAAAGTTGCAAAGCAGAAAGAAAGAATAATGTCATCAATAAATTACAAATCGCAAATATGTACCAAGAAGGAAATCAGTTATCCATTGAATATCATCGTCAAGGAAAATTGAGGAGATAGCAATATGTTAAGGTGCAATGCACATGATAGAACGCAATTTGAATGATTCCTATCAAATAATAGAGGAATCTATTTCCAAAATTATCCCTCGATTATTTGGTTGTGGTCAATTTAATTCTAGAGTTTTACATTACTCTCTAATTTAGTCTCTGAATATTGAAATTTTATCCAAAATAGTCCCTCGTATAGAAATAATCATGACACAAAAATGATCCTTTAGGAACCAATTGAGATTATGTTTCAATAATCGGTGGAGTAAATTAGAGCACCGCAAAACTCAGATAAATTTGGCCACATAAGAATCATCGAGGGCCATTTTGGGATTTACCCCAAATAATATGTAAGTCTTTTATATCTCATTGAGTTTAACAAAGAATATATACAGCAAGGATGTATGTGGATCCCATAATTAAAGAGATAGTGAGTGATTAGTGTACACGACGGGGTTTTAAATTATATAACAGAGAATCTTTGGTATAGTTTCACATCATAAGGGCAAAACTTGAAACTAAAGAGACAGTATTCGTTAGATAAAAATACCATAAGTTCTGATAAAATGCCTTCAAAACCTTGCACTAGGCGATATATCATGGAAATGATTTACTGACTTTTAATACAGAGGATATGTCAGTCCTTGTCTAGTGTTTTACTAGTTTGAACTTCCTCCAAAAAAAGAAAAAAACGTACAGGTAGAATTATGTACTCTCTATCTCTCACTCTTGCATCCCCCCCCACCCCCTCTCTCTCTCTGCCCCACACCCCCTCTCCCTCTAATTTATAAAAAGCAGGGATGTCAGTCCTTATCTAGTGTTTGTATTACTAGTTTTAACTTCCTCCAAAAAAAAAAATGAGGTAAACCAATATACTCTCTCCCTCTCTCTCTCTCTCTCTCTCTCTCTATAGTTTATGAAAGGCAGGCATCCGTTGTATGAAGAACAGCGTAAGTCAATACAAACTGTTTAAGCAAGCAAAAAAAGACAAAATCACCATAAAAAGTTTCAAAAAATTCATGCAGCATATGCAAAACTGTCCAAATTGTAGTACTAACTGCAAGATAGCCTTGCTATTTGTAGCCACTGTTGAGTCCTGAATTATATGGGGTCATTTTAGCCCCTGAGTTCATACCAGTATCAAATTAGGCACTGGACTCTTTAAATTGGGGCTGAAATGGTTCTCTGTTGGGACTATTTCAACTCATATTAAATGATTTTGAGACTAAATTGATACTTTTTATAGACTTTCGGATTAAAATGACAACCTGCAGAAAAGTCCGGGACTATTTTGGCACTTCTCCCTATTTTTACAACATTTGCATACAAAATTCCAGAAAAAAACACATGAATTAACCATCAAGGGTTGAGAACAGCATTAACAAAAAACATATGAGAACGCATAATGAAAAAATAGAAAACAAACTAGTAAAGTACCTTTCGAGATTTGATCAATTTATTCTCCGATTCAGCTTTTGCACGAGATTGGCGCCGTCTCAGAATGCCGTGATATTGTTTGGCATTCACATACACTGGTTCCTCGACAGCATCGGTAGGCAATGGCACCCCAGGCATGATTCCTGTCATGGTCGGATGCATCTGGATTCCATTTACCTCGGTGTAAGTCGCAAACAATTTTAGCAGTTCTAAGCCAGCTTACGTTACCCATGGTAATCATTAAATATAATTTGAATACACCATATCTAACACCTAAACTTTACTTTTTAGATTTATTTCATCCAAAAGTTTCATATCACATCAAAAATACAACCATTTTAACTTTTAAAAATAATTGAAATACACCTTTTCATAAGATGACGTGTATGAAGAAATTGAAGTTTAGGTGTTAGATATGTAAATAAATATGTAACTGAGAGGTATGCATGTAAATTTTCCAAAAAAAAAAAAAAAAAAAAAAGCTTTACTGCATGTTGACTGCTGTATGCACCAATGATGCCTCCATAATAAGGATCAACATACGGATAGGCCACCGGTGCCTGCAAAAATCACACACACTCAGGATTATCCAAAGTTCATGATCAACCTTAAAGAGCAAATTTGTTTTAACTACTAATTGCATGCCACTCGTCACCATCATCATTAATTATCCAACAGAAACGGTTGCTCAGAAAAAAAAGAGGAAATTTACATATGTAGCACACAATTCTTATTCATTTACATATCTCACACCTACACATTCATATTTACATTTAGTATTTGTGTGCTATGCATGTAAACAAGAAAGTTAAGGCGTTAGTTTTAAGAACGTATATGAAAGCATACCGTAGAATTACCAAACATAGAAATGTTAAAATGTGCGGGTAAAAAATGCTTTTCTTTACAATAAATACATTGCATTTAGTGTGCTTTTTTCAGTAAACAATAAACTTCACGTAAAAAAAGAACACATGAATAAATAACAGACATAATAGCTGCAACTACGAAGCGATCACCACCCCACAATGTTAGACTTCAAAAGGTAATAGGATGGCATAAATACATGTCTGGAAATCACTCAGATTTTTTCCAAAATACACATATAAGAAGATGCCATCCACATAGCCAAAGGAAAGTATCACGATCAACTAGCGAATGAAAAAAAAAACTTGGAAGATTTACATGCGTACCACTCAATTCTTATGTATTTACATATCTAACACAAAAACTTCAATTTTTACATGCATTCCATTTTAACATGCAAGAAAAGGTGTATTTCACTTTTTAAAAGTTAAAATTGTGGTATTTTTTATGTGATTTGAAATTTTGGGTGGTAGAAATGTAAAAAAGTAAAGCTTAGGTGATAGATATGTAAAAACATAGGAATTGAGTGGTATGTATGTAAATGCCCCAAAAAACTTTGATCCTCATAGATTGGAACCAAACCTCATGAGCTATAATTGTTGAAAGAATTCATTAATGCTATTGACAAGGGAGCACCTGCTTCCCCCGCATAACCATGCCAAGAATGTGGGATGTCTATTTCACACGAAACTGTGCCAGGCGCAGTCCGGACCGCTTGGGTCAAACGATTATGGAGCCAGCATGCTCTCCTGTTTGATTGGGATTATCGCCCACCCTATGGGAGCCACTCCTTAATTACACTAGTATTATATATGTTGTTTCTTCGTGTTTTAAGTCAGTATTTCGTGTTCTGCTTAAGACAGTTGTCGACGACCATTCTTCTCCCTTTGAGGGCTATGTCCAAAGGATTGGGTGGTGATCCAATTATATTTCTCTACAGAGGCGGTAATTATTTTCCCGATCCCCTTCCGCCTCTTCCCCGCGATGCTCCCGACCATCCTATATTGCTGCACTCTTTTGTTACTTTCACTACAGTTTTCCCATTCCAACTCTTTTTGCTCGCTACCAACATCCCGGAAAGTCGCCCTTTGCTGTCCTACAGTCCTCCGCTTCGCCCCTTCACTGTTGTCAATTGAAAAACAACATACCTGTTGTTTTCCTCCAGTCCCGCTTGGGTCGAACGATTATGGGGCCAACATGCCCTCTTGTTTGCTCGGGATTGTCGCCCACCCTATGGGAGCCACTCCTTAATTACACTAGTATTATATATGTTGTTTCTTCGTGTTTCAAGTCAGTATTTTGTGTTCTGCTTGAGACAGTTGTTGGCGTCCACTCTTCTTCCTTTGAGGGCTATATCCAAAAAATTGGGTGGTGCTCCAATTATATTTCTCTACAGAGGTGGTATTTATTTTCCCAATCCCCTTCCGCAACTTCCCCGTGATGCTCCTGGCCATCCTATATTGTTGCACTCATTTGTTACTTTCAATACAGTCTTCCCATTCCAACTTTTTTTTGCTCGCTGCCAACATCCTGGAAAGTCGCCCTTTGCTGTCCTACAATCCTTCGCTTCGCCCCTTCACTGCCGTCAATTAAAAAACAACATATATGTTGGTTTCCTCCAGTCCCCTGGCAATTCCACACTTTCCCATCACTCCTCGCCGCTATGCTTGCCACCCAACTTCGTGCACTCGTTTGTTACTTTCACTACAGTCTTCCCATTCCAACTTTTTTTTGCTTGCTGCCAACATCCTGGAAAGTCACCTTTTGCTGTCCTACAGTCCTCCGCTTCGCTCCTTCACTGTCGTCAAATGAAAAACAACATACCTGTTGCTTTCCTCCAGTCCCCCCTGGCAGTTCCAGCCTTTCCCACCACTCCTCGCCTCTCTGCTTGCCACCCAACTTGCTACCCTCTCTGTCCCAGCCCTCCGCTTCGTTGTCAATGTGATTCCATCCCCTCCTTTTGTTGTCCCAACCGCCCCCAAGTCATTTCAACCATCTACCTCCGCACCCCAACTACCTAGCCAATCTCCACCACCCATGGATTAGTGTGAGATTATGTTGTGTTTATCGTAATTTTCCTTTCAAGTATGTTTAATTGTAATTGTCTATTTGCTATCAGCAATAATATTTGCATTTTCTATTGTCGTTTGGGTTAAATACGGTATCATTTGGCATCAGAGCTAGTCTAACTCAAGTCCTATCCTAGGGTTTCTAGCATTCACCAATATCTATTTGTTAATTTTCCAAAGCAGCAACCGAAAAATTTTCTTTCCAACCCTACACAACCCTATACACCCTCCTCCATCTACCCAAACCCAAACCCCAGCCATACCACCAAGGGGACAATAGTCGGAAGCAGGGTCGAGCGAAATAAACACAATGTTGTTTATGAGAAATCCACAAAGAAGTGCCTCAAAGATTTTTAGGGAGGATATATAGTGCGAAACTTGATGACTACAACAAAGGCTTGCCACCTTCGAGAAGAGGTCATCTAGATGGGGCATCCATAGCCACAACAGTGACTTGCTAGATCGAAGAAATGGAACAAATATCATCCACCATGCAGATTTCAGGGATGAAGAATCTTTACCTCAAAGATGTGACCTAAAATATCTGAGAAGCCAGAAGTTTGAATTAAATGCAGATTTGCCATATTTTTACAGCCACATAGATTTAGACAAGATCATCGAATAGCTCTGGATCTTAGAATATGGATTTTAGTGTCAAGACGTCCCACCAGACGAAATGGTGAAACTAGCCGCCAACACGCCAAAGAAAAGTGCATTATTTTGGTGGCAAAAATTGAAACATCAAAAACAATGCGAAGAAAAAAACAAGATCATAGCCTGGTCTGAGATAAAGGGAGAGATGCAGCGCTAGTACCTACAAATTCAATACAGACCGCATTTTGAGACCCCAGTTTTAAAAGTAGAAAGCCCACATCACTGGGCAACCACTTCATCCCTGGAATCTGCATGGTGGATGATATTAAATGCAGATTTGCCATATTTTTACAGCCACATAGATTTAGACAAGATTACTGAATAGCTCTGGATCTTAGAATATGGATTTTAGTGTCAAGACGTCCCACCAGACGAAATGGTGAAACTAGCCGCCAACACGCCAAAGAAAAGTGCATTATTTTGGTGGCAAAAACTGAAATATCAAAAACATCGCGAAGAAAAAGGCAAAATCATAGCCTGGTCTGAGATAAAGGGAGAGATTCAGCGCCAGTACCTACAAATTCAATACAGACCGCATTTTGAGACCCCAGTTTTAAAAGTAGAAAGCCCACATCACTGGGCAACCACCACATCTCACAAACAAGGTTCAATCCTAGGATCTTACAACCAAAGTACACCCAGGGGAAAATCCAAGTCAACCCCACCTAAGCAGATACTAGTTCCAAGTGGAAAACAGGTAGAACCAACTAACAATCCAAATCCATCCCCATTAGAAAGAGTTTCAAGTTAACAGATTTGGACATGTTAATTCAGATTGCATAACAAGGGGAACAATCCCTTTAACGAATCAAGAAACAATTGAAGAAATGGACAATGACATTATACACAAAAGACAATGAGGATACGAAAAAAGAGTGCCAACAACCAACCAATAAGGAAGAGACGTCATCGATTCCCATTGAACAAGGAGAGAGATTCTAACTGAGGGGATAGTAACAGTTCTGGAATCTAGTAAGTTTGAGGTAATGGACGTTCATGAAGAGTATAAGATTGTGATGCCTTGAGCGACCGTTTTGCAGACATTGAGAAGAGCATCAGTGAGACTTGCATTGAATGTCCAAAAGGGCCATAAGTTTGAAGAGTTAATATCAAACACAGATCAACGCAAAATAAGAGAAATTCAGAGTTTTTGAATATATAAGCTACTTCCTGAATTGCCCCCGTTGAGGGAGGTCCTATATGTCTGAGATGAGACTCTTTTGTCCCACTTCTAGAAGCTCATAGGGAGTAAATGAGGAAGTAAATTCAGTTCAATAGTATATCCATCGACAGTTGATCAGGTAAGATGGATGAACCATAGAGTTAGAAATAGCCTTAAGAGTTATGCAAGAAGAAGCATCCTACAGTGGAATTTAGGTCCTTTTAGAGAAAGAGAAGAATATGTCTCTCTTGAGTGGTTGCTAGTTAGAGTTGTTCAGTCTGTCATAGATTTCGTCTCAAAGTTGAATACTCCTTAAATACTTGTTAACCAAATACACTCGAACGAGTACGAGAAGTGGAAGAAGTCAATTACATATTTGATGACTCGAGGCTAGGTTTGTGAGGATACCCATCGACATGCAGCACTGGCTCAAGTTTTGCCAAGAAAAGGATATATATTTATTATATCATGATATGTTATAACATTGCAACGGCTACTAGATTGACTTACAAAGAGATTTCGTTATTTTTACTACCCTCAACACGACCGACCTGATAACATACTATTAAAAGCATAAGCTTCGACGAATGAAGTCGAAACTCTATCAAACGTGGGAGACTAATGCGGGGGTGCCTGCTTCTCCAGCGTAACCACACCTCAAATGCGGGATGTCTGCTTCACGCAAAACCGTGCCAAGCGCATTCTGGACAGCTCGGTTCGAATGATTATGGGGCCAACCAGACCTCTTGTTTGATTGGGGTTGTCGCTTACCCTATGGGGGCCACTCCTTAATTACCCTAATATTATATATGTTATTTTTTCATGTTTTATGTCATTTTCGTGTGTTTTGTTTTGGACAGTTGTTGATGTATGTTCTTCATCCTTCGAGGCCTATATACAAGGTATTGAATGGTGCTTCGATTGTGCTCTCTTCTCACATGGTGATTATCTTCCCAATCCCCTTTTGTATCTTCCCCACAACGCTCTAGGCCATCCATCATAACTGCAGCCACCAATAACAACGCTCGCTTGTTGTTTTTCACTGTGGTCCTCCCCCATTCCGACCCTTCTTACTCGTTACCACCGTCTTGAACAGCCCCCTTACTATCCCGCAATCCCCCACTTCACCCCTTTGTTGTTATGACCCGAAAAAAGCAATCCGGTTATTTTCCT
>JXCR01121399.1:5113-22075 GCA_002079205.1 Phalaenopsis hybrid cultivar
TATTGGGATGTCCCCGTTAAGATGATTTAGGTTAGTCTGTGGGCCCTGTGTGCTGATTAACCACTACCCATTTTGGATGTGAGAGACTCACTGTATGCCCAATGACTTAGCATGAGCTTTAAAGTATTGGGACTATTCCCACACGGAATAACCTTCCTTTGATTGCCTATACCCCAGATTTATAATATTATGAAGCAAAACTCCTTTTATCGAGAGTATTCTTGGGTATTCCCCAAGATGTAATTAACCAGTAGGAACATGTTCCTCTGGGAGTGCTCTTCACCCCAGAACAGGTACATACACCTGACTCTCTGGTTATGGGTAGTCTATGTAGATGCTTCTTTTGTAGATATTGGTTTAAGGTGCATCTACCTGATCTTTTTTAGTCGGACATTCTTGACATATCCTTGCGAGGTTTATTGTATGTAGACTCTCCACATTTTACTTTTTGTCTTGTTTGTCACTTTATCGTATGTCCCTTCTTATTCGGTTTCTCTCCTCTTCGAATCATTTATATGATTCGGGAGGGAGACTTATTTGAATAGGGGAATTATACAATGATCGACAAGCTAACGACTCCTTTAAAAAAAGAGAGAAAAATGAACGGAAATAAATATGGCGACTCCGCTGGGGATGAGTCTCTCTCTCCATACCTAGAGTTTTGCTTTTTGGGGTTATAGCCTCTCTTCATACTAGGAGTTTCGCTCATATTATCGTGACCTAGTTCTCTTCCTTTGAGTCACAGTTGAGCCTTTTGTGAGACCTTGGTTTTCAGTCCATGTGTCAGTTGCTAGGGGTAGCAACTCGATGCATTGTGTCCCTTTCTCACCCTCGACAGTTCGGTTGCTGCATTATCACATACATCGATGTCATTGTATTTTTTTTTGATTGATTTCATAACCTTTCCCTGTTTTCGATCTTTGTCCCTTTTTGCCTCGCTACACGGAATAACAGGAAGATGGATAAGATCGCTATCACTAGGGGAACCCTTTCCCTTCTCCCAGAGCGCTTTCTTTGCTCCTGAGGGTGTCATGTCCTTCAGTTCCTTTGAGCACCCCTGTGGGATTGCCTTACGTGATCCTACGCCCTCTGAGGCATTTACTCTATGCCCATGCCCTTCAATTAAAAGGGAAGACGTGCATATTGAGTCGTTTCTACACCCTCTTAGATGTTTCACTCTGTTCCCTCCCCCTTAACAAAGGAGACATGCATATCGAGCTATTTTTGCTGCAGTGGATAGCATCACACCTACTTATTTTGCAAAAAGAAGCCGACGCTCCATATCGACACGCTGCAGCACCTGATAGTCTTTTCTAGACCCATCTCTCAGTGTTCTCATGGATCTCTCTGCCATAGGCAGGTGAGTCTTTTGCTACCAGTAGGTCTGTTAATACTGTCACCATTATAACTTCTGTCTCGGCTCTCTTCTTCTGTTTCGGTTCCCCCGAGGATCCACTTGTCCCCTGATTAGGCAGGAAGACTAGGAATAGATTGTTGCAAATTTAGTGGCAAATTTTGCTTCAGGTTTCTATACCTATCCCGATTCCAATTTAGGAGGTGTCTTTGGCCCCCAAATTGTGAGTCGTTTTGCTACTGTCTCCAGTTGTGCGGATGACGCCCTTGTTGAACATTTGCTTCATGCCTTTCTTTGGAAATGAGGAGTTATGCATGTAGCACCCCTTTCATTGTAGCAGCTCATATTGGTGCTAATTTTTCCTCGAGGAACAGGCTGGTACCATATGGCGATGCGCAACAACGCTCTTTCTTAGGTCCTGAACTCTCTTGTATTCCTTCCTTGTTTTGAGGATTTTCATCTCGCGGATGTTGCACTATCTAAGTGAGCTAGAGTTATCTTTTTATGGTAGTGTCCTTTGGTGGTGTGGTATGCCACCACTATAACTCTCTTTGGTTTCGACCCAGGATCATACTTATGTCCTGTCGGCTGAGAATCCCCCTTTTTGTCCTCTGACAATGTGGACCATGTCCTCGTCATGACTCCTTTCGGTTCCGATACGGGATGATGCTCAAATCCCGTCAGCTGAGAATCATTTTTCTCCTTTGTCTGGCAATGTAGACTATGTTCTAGCCAGGATTATTTGGGAATTGTTTCTTCCCCAGGATGCAGGTTATTCTCACATTGTAGTTCGTGTAATTGTTGCTACCACGAGTTCTCTGACTTAGAAGATTGTAGGAGCAACATCCTCTTTAAGAGAAAATGTTTTCGCTGGTTTGACAACCGTCCCAGCCTCCATTATTTTGGGTTTTCTCTGAGGTCTCGCTTGTCCCTACATTAGACAAGAGCGTCCAGAGGAAAAGGAACATATTGCTACAATTACGGTAGCTGACTTAGCCACAAGTCTATTTACCTGTTGTGGTTCCAGTTGATGGGAAATTTAGCACTCTGTTGGCTGAGAATCACTCTATTGCTTGTCTAGTTGTGTGGATTATACCCCAACCATGATAGTTGTGAGGGCTCTCCCTCCTTAGGATCTAGATTGCTCTAAATATGCGGTCCATATTGATGACTCCATTACAGATCTCCTTGTCAAGTAGATTATTGGAGCAATTTCCCCTCTACAAGGACTGGGTCCTCTTCCTTGAAAGAAGTTCCTTACTTGGATCCTCCAGATGTCCGAGCAAACTTTTTTTATTCGTCTTGTCCTATAGGACCTCGTAGTAGGAGACCAAGTTTTTTCTGTCGGTCCGTTACGAGGCCGGGATATTTGCTATCTGTTATGAAGTCCATGAGAACCGCCGAGGTCTTGCATGGAACCCTTGGTGTTGTACTTAGTGCCACTGTACCAGATGTTGTGTCAGGTATCACTATGATCCTGTTGGTGTGGATTTTGCCCACATTTAATGTGCCTACTCTTTCCATGAGCTATGAGGAAAATGTTGTGGCTTCCTTTTCATCAATAAAGATGAATTTGTCCTACTTTGATAAAGGGATGTCCGTGGTGCACCCCACCGTTTCTCACCTTATTTGAGGACAGAATTTGATCGCTCTGCTTTGACGAATACCCAATGCATTAAGCAAATTTCTGCCACCATGCCTCTTGATATCCTGACGCTGCATGTAGAATGACTTTCTACATTTGACGGTGAGGGGTTTACTTGTCTTTGCTTTGAAGAGTGCTTTATCCTACCTCTTTTCAACTATTATGCAAGGCTAGTATGGATGTTATATACTCTAATTCGGGGCACCCCAAAATCTCTTGTTGATGACATGTTGTATCGACTAGACCACTCTTTTAGTCTTGATCGATCAGTGTTTTAGCTGGGATACATATCTCCCAAACTGTTTGAGAGTGCCTCATTCAATTTGTGTCAGTTTGCTTTTTGGCTAGGCTCTTGATAAGAGCATTTTGTTGCTAAGACAACTTTATTTATCTAGCATTTAATCTAGTCAGTCTGCCTTGAACCTGACTAGGGATATGGTGCCTCAATTTATTTAGAACCTTGTTGACTTTCTAGTCTTTTCTTGGTGAGAAAGCATCATTGCTTGATTGATCCATCTCCTATATCCAACTTCGTGGATATTTTGTTTGACTTGGTTGATTTTTATCACCATGTTGATAGTCATGTTGAACTGATCAGAGCATTCTGTCTCTACAATCAGTCTATGACTCGTCGTGATGCCTCGATATCCAATGTTACTGGTTAGACCTTACTTATCTAGCCGAGATATCTCTGCATCTGTTGATGCTCCGACTCCAACTTTAGAGGCCGTTAAGATGGTTCTTAAAGGAACAATGCCCCTCGGTTGATCCTGTATTGGGCTTACCTTTAATGATTCTTGAGGTTGAACCTAAGATAGATCCTAAGGATGAGATTAAGCAAGACCATGTTTGCACCTTCTTAGGCTTTGCAAATCCTCATGGTTTGGTAGATTCGAACTAAGTCACGATGACCGAATCCCTTCCTTTAATGAAGTTTCACCTAAGTCTTGAGAGCACCTCAGAATGACTAGATGGTTGTCATTGAGATGCTAGTAGTTTCAGAGACTATTTAGATCTCTTACTTTTCCATTCAGCTAGACCGATGGAAGCTTAACAAGTAATGGATCATGAAACTTGTAAGAATATTTATTCGGGAGAATTTTTAGTCAAAACAAACTACTTTATTACAAAAGAAGCTCTAATAGATATAGTAATTCTCAGAGAAAATAAAAAAAAGTGCAAAAAGGCCTTAAAAAGTGAAATTTGGCCAACACTCCTAAGATGAAGCTTGAGGTGAGCGGGAAATCAAAAGTTTCAGTATAAAGAACTTTTTTATTTCAAAATTCTCCTGATAAGATCCTTAGAATATTGAGGTTCAGAGAATTGTTAAGTGACATTTGGATGACTGATATATCAGCAATGGATTTAAAGATATGTCCAACATGAAAATATTTCCTTGACACTCGGATACGAATGACGAGGCCTATTAGGCTAAGGGTGAAAAGAATTAAAGGAAAGGGGCTAAGGAAGAGTACTTAAGGAAAATCCCACCCGGACCTGAATTTTGCAAACATTGTGTTTTGCATGGTATAGCTGGTCATGAATATGAGATGCCTACAAGAAAGCTCCTCATACTAGTTCGATTTGGTATGTCACACCAAATCATGTCTGATAGTGGCTTATGCTGAAGATAATATATATATATGTCAATAAAAAAAAATATGAGTGGCATGGAAGGCTCTTTGTAGCTTTGTGGGCATGTTGTACAGTATAGTGTACACCCACCTTCTTCTACACTTTATGTGTCAACCCTATGGGTCCGGCAGTCCTTCCTTTGGAAGTTGACTTGCCTTTCAAGCTAGAATTCTGCCCACCACTTTTTACTCTTCATGCATTGACCCAAGGGTCTCGGTAGTCCTTCCTTTGGAAGTCGACTAGCCTTCTTTGTGGACATTTGTATGACATATCGTACACCCACCTTTTTTGCAATTCAGTGCATGTAAGAGAGGTCTTGAACATCTCTTAAAACTGATTTCTGAATTGTCAAATAGGCAAAGTGGAAGTCCTATGGATGGCTTATACCTGGCGCAACCAATAATCAGTGTAAGAGAAGCCAAGTACTTCTCTTATCCTCTCTTTTCGATCCCTCGCTTTGAGCATGTCTGAATGATCGTGTCCCACCCATCATAAACGAGCGTTGTAGATACGTTTGTTCCACTCGTCATAAATGAGATTGGAAGATGCCCTCTTTTTATAAGATTGAAGCTCAAATTTATAACTAAGCATTCCATGGTTAGCAAATGATGCATAGCTAATCGTTTTGCAATATCTCCCATTAACGGAAGTTAATTTCGATTGATATTGGCCTTATGCAGGAAATTCATGCCTTTCCTAGCACTCTTATTATGTTACCCATTCTACATAGGGTCCAAACTGAGCACCTTTCTACGGATATGCTCGTTTTGCTCACTTTAGATGAGTGTGATGTATTCCATCTTATGGGATATATTTTATTTTGTGCTCTATGGTTAGACACTAGTTGATTGATACACTCTATTTTGCCTAACCCTTCTTATGTGTCTCGACTGACCGAGGTCAAGTTTTATTGATACCTCTTTTGTGCGGGAAAGTTGTACCTCTTTCCTTGACACCCCTATTCAGTTGAGAGCCCCGTATGGGTCTGAATTAGAGTTTCCCACTCACTTCAAATGAGTGTGGTGTTCTCCCTTTGATGTTTTCTGGGTCAGTTTGAGAGCTACATACCCTTGTGGTTGGAAAGTTACTTTTTGACCAACCATTCTTGGATACTGTGGTATTTTCCCAGAGAAATTTATTCTACCAAATCTCTAGTAGTAGTACCATATATAGGGTTGGTATGTTCTAATCGTCTACCCTCTTTGATAATTCGATTTGGTATGTCACACTAGATCGTTTTAGATAACGTCTTAAGCGAGAGATAAAAAAATATCTATGCTAATAAAAAACTACATATGAATGACATGAAAGGCTCTCAGTAGCTCCGTGGGCATGTTGTACAACATATCATACACTCACCTTTTTCTACATTTTATGCTTTGACCCTCTGGGTCCGATAGTCCTTCCTTTGGAGGTTGACTTGTCTTCTTAGTAGGTATGTGGTACGACATATCGTACACCCACCCTTTTATGTGTTATTGCACGTAAGAGAGGTCTTGAACATTTTGTAAAACTAATTTCTGAATTGCCACATATGTAAAGTGAAAGTCCTACAGACGGCTTATACCTGGTGCAACCAGTAATTAGTGTAAGAGAAGCTAAGTACTTCTCTTATCTTTTTTTTTCTACAGTTCCTCGTTTCGAGCGGGTCTGAACGAGCGTGTCCCACCCATTATAAATGAGTGTGGTAGATAAGTTTTTCCCCACTCACTCTAAATGAGAGCGGAAGATTCCCTCTTTTTAGAGTATCTGAGCTTAGTTTCATGACTAGGCATTCCCTCGTTAACATATCTTGCCTAACTAACCTTTTGCAATATATCTATTAATGGAAGTCAATTTTGATTGATATTTGCCTTATGCAGGAAAGCCATGCCCTTTCCTAGCATTCTGTTTTGATTACATTTTCTACATAGGGCCTGAACCCAACACCTTTATATGGATATGCTCGTCCCGCTCACTTTAGATGAGTGTGGTGTATTCCCTCTTATAGGATATGTTTTGGTTTTTGCTTTATGGCTAAACACCATTTGGTTGGTACACTCTATTTTATCCAACATTTCTTAGGTGTCTTGATTGTCTGAGGTCAAGTTTGATTGATACCTTTTTTGTGCGGGAAGCTATGCTCCATTCTGCCACCTCTATTCGGTTGAGCACCTCGTGTGGGTCCAAATTAGAGTTTCCCACTCACTTCAAATGAGTGTGATGTTTTTGCCTTTGAGGGATGTTTTTTGGGTCAGCTTGAGGGCAACAAACCTTTGTGGTTGGAAAGTTATGTTTTGACCAACCATTCATAGATACTGCATCAATTCTCCAGCCAAATTCATTCTATCAAATCTCTTGTAGCAATATCATATATAGGGTTGGTATGTTCTATTTATCCACTCTCTTTGATAATCCTGAACTGGTCAATTTTCATTGCCTTGTCAGAGCGACATATCGTATTGGTTCTAGAATTTGTTTGTTATCTGTCCGATCCATGTCCTTCGTCAGAGTTACTTTTAATGCCTGACGTTTGCTCCGGTATTTTCTCCGAAGAGAATTGCCTTAGTTAGTTCTTGTTGGAAATATTCGTTGAGCTCTCCCCTGCTATAGCTATTTCGCTAGTTCTGAGGGACCTTTTAGTGAGACTTACTTCGCTAGTGCTAGCTTAAATCACCCTACATTTGGACTTTTGAGTCCACCTCAATAATATTTCGATCGGTTTTAGTTGGTTTGGTCTACCCCATCGGATGACATGTTATATCAGTCACTCAGCTGGTCCATGTTTACACCGGGATATTTGATGCCTCCCCAATAAAACTATTTTGCTAAGTGATAAGAGAATCCCCAATAAGAATTTCCTCGCTAGTTCATTTGGAGCACCCTTGGAGGTTAGACCGTGCTGGGTCATGTAACCCCGTTGATATTCTTGATTAATCTAGTTGGTTTTGTCTGCCATGTCGAGTACCATGTTGTATTAGTCTGCCGACTGATTCATGGATCCCCAACAAAATTTGCTTCGCTAGTGCTGACGTAAAAGCACTCTTGGTGTTAGACATTTCTGATATCTAACCCAATTTGATGGTTTCAACTGGTTTGGTTGGTTTTATCCACCCCGTCGAACAACATGTTGTGTCAGTTAGCTAGCTGGCCCATGTCTTCATCGAGACACTCAATGCCTCCCCAACAAACATTAGCTTATTAAATGGGAGAATCTCTGGTGAGATACATCTCGTTAGTTCTTGTGGAAGCACTCTTATGGTTAGACCATCTTGGTCATATAACCATATCTTCTTATTGAGTACTATGGTTGGTTTTGTCCGCCAAGTCAAATGACATGTTGTACGACTTTACTACCTATCCATGTTCAGTCGGATTACTTGGATTTCCGACTATACTTTGAGCGTGATACCTCAAAATGTTACGCCACATGATTGTTCATTTGATATTTTGCCAGGATACATACCTCCTGCATTATTTTATATGCTTGGCCAGGATACATACCTCATACGCCATTTGATATATTCGATCAGGATACATACTTCCTGCCTTATTTGATACTTGGTCAGGATACATACCTCCTAGACTATTTCGATCGGGGTACATACCTCCCTGATCATTTGATATTCCAATCATTGGAACTATTGCCTTCACTTGGTCGGCCCTTGATGATAAGACCTCGTTTTGACGCATGTCTGGTTTTGTAGCCATTTGGCTTTGAAGCCTCTCAAATTATATGCCCGTTTTGGTCGGTTTCCTATGAGAGCGTCTTTGGCTTTATATAGCCATATGTTCGATGTCACTCGAGCTCGACTACGTTGTAGTTTTCTCAGTGTGAGTGTGTCTTTTTTTCAGGCACTATTTGGCTTTATAGCCATGTTTCTTGAGCCAGTCGGCTCTATTATGAGAACAATCTGGCTTCAGACGCTTTTGGCTTTCTAGCCATGTTCCTCGAGCAATGTGACCCTAGGGTTGACTCTATTATGAGGATATCTTTTTTTTTACACCTTTGGCTTCTTATAGCTTTATAATTTGATGCTTCTCAAACGACATGTCCTTTTGGGTTGGTTTACAAGAGTATTCTGTCTTCAGACATTCCATGGGTCATGCCTCTACGGCCTCTGAACCTACCCTTTGGTTATGCCTTCAGGGCCTCTGAACCATCCTTCTTGGTCGGCCATACTATATAGTCACTGGTTTGATCACCACCTCTGAATAGGATATGTTGTGTTTTATAGCCACCTGATTAATGTGATGGGTGTTTTGCCTCAAGGAGATCAGTTAGACTCACAATCAAGGTCTCTTTCAGGGGAAACATAACAGGAGACTTGGTCACACGAGATAATTAAGCCTTCTCCCCTATCGTTTCGAATGAGGTCAGGTATGGGGTTTCCATCGATTATGTTGTTTCAAATGTGGTCAGACAGATTGATGTGTTGTTTTGAATATGATCTAGAAAACTTTCCCTCAGCCATACCATGTCCAGTTTATCTAGCATGGCTGGGATCCATTAGATCATGCCTTTCCGGCCTCTGAACCTATTTTCGTGGTTATGCCTTTATGGCCTCTGAACCACCCTCTTAGGTTAAGCCTTTATGGCTTCTGAACCTATTTTCTAGGTTATGTCTTTATGACCTCTGAACTTATTTTTGTGGTTATGCCTTTATGGCCTCTGAACCACCTCCCTAGATCATGCCTCTACGGCCTCTACCTATTTTCTATGTTATGTCGTTATGACCTCTGAACCTATTTTTGTGGTTATGCCTTTATAGGCTATGAACCACCTCCCTAGATCATGCCTCTACGACCTCTGAACCTATTTTTGTTGTTGACCAGTTTCAACTGGATAGCCACACCCTCAACCATACCCTGTCCAGTTTATCTGACTTGGTTGAGGTTTTCTTTTAGCCTTTTCTTGGGATGTCACCTCGACTACCAGGAGAGGTTTTCTCTTAAGGATGCTGCCAACAAGTGCATTGTGCCTTAGTGGCGCAACACACTTATTGGGGGTCCTTTGTTGGCATCAGTTTTTGGATGTCACGAGTGTCGACAAATTTTATGCGTCATGTCATGCGGAAATTATCATTTTAGACTCGATTGTTGAAAAAGTGGTTCGAACAACCTCGAACGACGAAATAGATCACGCGAGTGAGTCCGAAATGTTGATTTCACTTAGGACGGACGCTCGTTGGACCACAATTTTGCGTGAGGGATAAAAATGCGTGATTTTTTTTTCGTCTTGGTTGCTAAAATAAGTGGTCCGAACGACCCAGACGACGAAAAGGACAGTGCAGTCGCGTCCGAAATGTTGAATTTACCTAGGGGAGAAGTTCATTTAGCTATGATGACATGTTCGACAAAAAGATGCGTAGAGATAATAATAATAACATTATTATTATTATTATTAAAAAAAAAACCTTATCTTTTTTTTAAAACCCACGCTCCTCTCTTTCCCCTCCTCTCCGCATCTCCTCACAGCCGACCCCTTTCGCGAAAACGCCCGTCCCTCCTCCTCTCGGCCTTTCAAGCCGCACCCGTCGCCGGTCTCTTCATCGCAGGCAAAGATCGCCAGCCTGTTCTTCCAGCCGCCGGCCACGCCTCTCTCTTTCTTCTTCTTCTCCTTTTTCCTTTTCTTCTTCTTCTTCTTCTTCTCCTTTTTTTTTCTGCTTATTCTTCTCCATCTTTTTTTACTTCTTCTTCTTCTTCTTTTTCTTCTTCTTCTTCTCCTTCTTCTGATTTTATTTTATTTTATTTTATTTCTTTCTTCTTATTCTTCCTTTTTCTCGGCCAAATCCGACGCTGAGATCCTGCCATTCGTCGGACCTTTTTCTCGCCGATTGCCGGCATTGTATTTATGTTGAAGCAAAATCAGTGAGGGGAGCTTCATATTGTTGGCTCTCCTTTGTGTTTCTTTCTCTCTCGATGCGCACCGCCGGTGGGCTAACCCCTCTTTCACCGCCGCCGAGCGACCCTTCTCGAAGGTATATTTTGGTTATATTTCCCTCTGCTGAAATTAGTATTTTGTTGAGTACCTTGTATACCTCACTGATTCCTATATTTTATTCTCCTCATTGCATGATTCATTGTGGGATACACTGGAGCACATACTGGACGTCGACGGTTTAGAGCAAGTAAAGAGAACGCGCCTGCAACCTTCACAGTGGTGAAATCCCCTAAACTCCTAGCTAGCCCTAGGTTTAGTGGTGTATAGGAGTGTGGGTTCGATCGCCCACACGAGGTGTGTGCGTCGGCATGGGTCGGCGCGTCAACTTACGTATGTGATTGATCATCGATTTCTTAGAGAGAGTCGTTAGGTTAGGACTTCCTGTGCGTAACCAAACACCCCCGGTAGAGCCGAGTGTCTCCCTTTTGTTGTGAGTCTTAGCACAAGTACTGATGGTTCGGAGTCCCTCACTCCCCTTTCTTTGATTTTTCCCAGCTTTACTTGGAGAAGCTAGATGGTCGGACTTGGCAAAGTGAGAGAAGCTTCGCAGCTGGCTCTCTTTGCAAAGTCTGGAGGAGTTTGCCAAATGGGAAAAGCTTTGTAGCTAGCACATTTTGCGACACCGTGGAGAGTTTTCCCTTCGGAGATCTGAGGAGAAAACTCCTCACACTCCCACACTAAAGCTGGAGGCGGCGATGCCGCATATCAAAGGGTCTAAACCTTAGGTTTCCTAGGTGAGGTTGTTAGTACGAGCATGATTCCCTATCATATGTGGTCATATGAACCTCGTTGTTTGCAGGTTCCTATCTTGCATGTTACATATTGTATGTCATATATCACACTTGCACCTGCACTCTGAACCTTGCATTTGCACTTGCACCTTGCATCTTGCACCTTGCACTCTGCACCTTGCACTCTGCACCTTGCATTTGCATTTGCACCTTACACCTGGCACCTTGCATTTGAACTTACACTTGCACCACTTGTGCCTCAATCGGTCACCCCGGACCAGTTGACACCACTTGTGGCTCAGTCGGTTATCCTGAACCGGTCACATCACTTGTGTTTAAGCCGGCTACCAGAGCTCGGTTGGTACAATAATTTGGATTGATCGGATTTTCCATCTCGATCGATCGACCACTTGCTCCTTTACATGTTGTGTATGTGCATGTACATGTTTGTCTGCATGATCGATATAATCTACTTGAGTTGCATTCTTTCGGGTCATTGCCTTACTGGCATACCCTCTTTTTGGACCCCTCCGCTACGACATGCCTACCTCCGGGTCACTGCCTTACTGGTATACCATCTTTTTGAGCCCCTACCGCTATAGCATGCTTACCTCTAGGTCACTGCCTTACTGGTATACCCTCTTTTCAGGCCACTTCCGCCACGGCATGCCCACCTTCGGGTCAAATCTTTACCGACATATCCTCTTTTCAGGCCCCTGCCACTATGGCATGCCCATTCCTATGAGTCACTGCCTTCATGGCATACTCTTTATCATTATTTATATGTCTTGATTTGCTTGCACTAGCATTTACATTTGCATGTTTGCATGAACATAAAGCCAGGTTCGTTAGGAGAGTGATCCCGTGTTGGTTGCGATGCCTTAACGAGCATTGCTTGCTGGGTTGATCCCAGTGAACAATGCTAGTTAAGTCATCAGGACTAACATGAGTATGACTGTGCTAAGAATCCAATGAATCTAACTAGTGTTATTCCCTTTTGTGACACTTTAGATATTTTTTATCCTTAGGGGATAAAGTGACCCCGTCAAAGTCATACCATACCAAAATTTACCCCACAGTTAGATACTGGATTGATGCACTTTTTGTTAGATGGTGTACTAGGTTAGGATTTATGGAGCTAGGTAGTCTTTTTGATGTCTAGCTATTGTTCTCTGTTGGATTGGTTGCCATAGCCAGGTATCTTTCTTTTGCATTATGTTTGTGGTGTGACTGCATGCTGCATATGTGTGATAGAGTGTTAAGGCATTCTTTTGCAGGGAGTCATGCATATTTATATGCATACACACAGGTACCGCTATTGGGGGAGCAAGTAATGATTTCTGACCCTTTTGTTTGCAGGTGCTATTAGCTCCCCCATCTTTAAGACATGGCTCATGATAAGTTATGTGTGTGTGAGTTTTCCCGCTGACACTTGTTTTCATGCAGGATTGAGTCTCTTTCTTTTCTCTATGTATTTTTAGAGTCTAGGAGATTTGTAGCAGAAATAAGATACAGACACGGGTTCCGAGATGTTCACACAGGAACCATGGGGAGGGGACAAGGAGCAGATGCTCGTTCCTCATATCTTTATTCTGCATTTTATATTGATGTATAGAATTAGGACTGGTCATGTATATGCGGAGTCCGACTGCCCTTTTCTTTTCTGGGATATGTTGCCGACCCAGCAGCACCGACCTATTTATTATTTTGTTTTGACTTGCTTTGCTTTCTTTACATCATGTTGCATGTCTGCACTTGCTCCTTTACATGTTGTGTATGTGCATGTACATGTTTGTCTGCATGATCGATATCATCTACTTGAGTTGCATTCTTTTGGGTCATTGCCTTACCGGCATACCCTCTTTTTGGGCCCCTCCGCTACGACATGCCTACCTCCGGGTCACTGCCTTACTGGTATACCATCTTTTCGAGCCCCTTCCGCTATAGCATGCCTACCTCTGGGTCACTGCCTTACTGGTATACCCTCTTTTCAGGCCACTGCCGCCACGGCATGCCCACCTTCGGGTCACTGCTTTACCGACATATCCTCTTTTCAGGCTCCACAATACTTAAGATCATTCTAAATAATTGCATTCATATTTGCATGTCCCAAGGAGGAGTTCCCATGCTTCTCCAACCTATCTGGCCCATCATACCTTCATATAAGTGGTTATCTAGTGCGCCTAGGATGTTAGAAGGCTCCCCGACCTAGATGGGGTGTAGGTCCTTTTGTTTGGAGCGTTTCCAGCTTTGTACCTGAACCTCCTTTTTCTCTTCTTTCCTGAGGTGTCCTTGCCACTTCAGCAGGTATAAGTCCCACCTCTTGGAGCTCCAGATTTAAGTCATAGGATAGAGTTTCCTTCCTCTAACCTTAGGGCTACCGAGGTTCCCGTGTATGATGCAATTCACGGATTGCTGACCGGGGATTTCAGGACGTGTTGGGTCGACTACCTTCACTGACTGGGGATCTCAGGTTGTGTTGGGTCGACTACCTTCACGACCAGGTAGACTTAGGGTCCTAGTATGATGGGTCTGTGGTACCCCAACCCAGTTACCTATAACTTTTAGGATCACTCTACCTTCCTTTTTGTTGAGCCCCTTTGAGCCCTGTCTCTCCATGACCTCGTTGATATCACCTTGACGGCCTGATGCCGATGAGTTGCCACCCATTTGGGATACGACGATTTGTCCTCTGCCCTTTGGCCCGGACGTGCTTTGACATTTTGCGATGTCCCTGTCAAAATGATTTAGGTTAGTCTGTGGGCCCCGTGTGCTGATTAGCCACTACCCATTTGGGATGTGAGAGACTCACTCTCTGCCCGATGGCTTCGCGTGAGCTTTGAAGTATTGGGACTGTTCCCACACGGAATAACCTTCCTTTGATTGCCTATACCCTAGATTTATAATAATATGAAGCGAAACTCCTTTTATCGAGAGTATTCTTGGGTATCCCCCAAGATGTAATTACGAAGCGAAACTCCTTTTATCGAGAGTATTCTTGGGTATCCCCCAAGATGTAATTAACCAGTATGGAACACGGTTCCTGTGGGAGTGCTCTTTACCCCAGAACAGGTACATACTCCTGAATCTCTGGTTATGGGTAGTCTATGTAGATACTTCATACATACACCTGACTCTCTGGTTATGGGTAGTCTATGTAGATACTTCTTTCGCGGATATTGGGTTTAAGGTGCATCTACTTGATCTTGTTTGGGCGGACATTATCGACATATCCTTGCGAGGTTTATCGCACGTAGAATCTCCACATTTTACTTTTTCTCTTGTTTTTCACTTTGTCGTATGCCCCTTCTTATTCAGTTCCTCTCCTCTTCGAATCATTTATATGATTCAGGAGGGAGACTCATTCGAATGGGGAGAATTATACGACAATCGACAAGCTGGCGACTCCTTCAAGCAAAAAGAGAGAAAAATGAACGGAAACAAAATGGTTTAAATTTGTATTGTGCCAAATAGAAGCAATTTTAATTCTAGTGTTATAGAAAATCATTAGCTAATCTTAGGTTTAGTCAATAAATACGTGGCTAGGCTAGGAGGATACTGGCTCCCACTCTAGAGCTCCCACTTCCCTTCCCCTGAAGCCGTGGTTAGGCTAGGAGGATACTGGCTCCCACTCTAGAGCTCCCACTTCCCTTCCCCTGAAGGCTAACTGCTCGCTTTAGTTTTTAAACACTAATATCGAATTGGGGATTTTTAGTCTGTCACCCTAGAAATATCCAATTCTACACCCAACAAAGTATATTTTAGAAATTTCTAATTTTACACCCAATAAAGTATATTTCCCTATTTATTTTCACTTAATTCCATAAACGAAACACTCATTCATGGACTTAAATGTGATTCTCACTCTACTGTAGAACTCATACTTCATTTCCCAGATCATATGTTTCACAACATATTTTAACAATTCAATTGGCCAGATTTAAAAACTAAATTAAGTTCGGAGTTGAAAAATCATCACAATTTATTTTATATTTTAATTATGCCACATTGAAAAGTAAATTAAATTCGGAGTTGAAAAATCATCACAATTTATTTTATATTTTAATATTGGCACATAGTAAATTAAGAGCAGAGTTGAAAAACCATCACAATTTATTTTAAATTTTAACATTGACACATCCAAATTAGCTCTTCATTTCAGTATATCTTAGAGTAGGGAGAAAGATAAAGGAATGTACTCAGACTTCACGAGAAAGATACAACAAAACACAAATTTCATATATAAGAGAAAGTTCATACAACAATAATAAACAAATAACACTTATCTGAAACTTTTTCTCAAAAAAAATCCTTTGTAGCCTCTCTTAGAAAATGTAGGAAGAAGAAACCTCTCACTTCTCTTCCTCTCCAATATTTCTTAGAGAAGAATTCACACATAAACTCACCGCAAAAACTTAAAACTATAAAAAAATAATTAACTAATGGTGTAGAATGATGTGGAATGTAGGTGTGTGAAGATGAAAAACTGAAATGAGTGGAAGAAATCAAAATGGTGTGAAGGGGGGGGGTAGTTTTTTGATTAAATTTTGGCCCTAAATAGAGCCTAGGTTGGTTCTCTAATAGGTGCATCCAAAAACTCTTCAAAAAGCGTCCAAATTCATCAAATCTTTTAAAAACAGGGTCTGCACCGACATTGACGCATTTAGTGTCAGAGGCCATTCAATTAATTTCGTCTTCTCTGTCAAACGGCGCCATCGGCGTTGAAAATTTTTTTAAATTCTCTATTTTGACTCCAAATTTTATCCTTTTTGTTTCCTTTTTGCTCCAAGTCCTCAAAATCAATAACCTGCAATAAAAAAATAAAAAATAACTTCCATTAAAGTGCAATATCACCAAAAGTTGTATAAAATATGGGTCTAAAAATGCATATATTTTTGGTGTATCAAAATCTCCCAAATTTAAATGTTACTTATCCTCAAGTAACTCCTTTACTAAATCAAAATATGGCTCATGGTAAAGATTTTATCTTCTAGATTTCTATATCTCAGTTCACTAAATACAATAAGATAACATAAGAAAATTTAAAATAACTCCAGTTAATGCTAAAGGTGTAAGAATATCTAGTAGTCAAGTCTAAGATTTTTTATTCTATATTCTTTTCAAGAAAAATTGCAGATTATTTATATTAAAACCACTTAGAGTATCCATATAAAAAAGAACTTCATGAAACTTTACTAGTAAATATGCTAATACTGAAATATAAGTTTAGAAAATGTAGTTTCCTCTTTAAGTTGAATCAAGTGAAACCAATTTTTAATTAGGCATCTCCTTAAGCTTCTTCTCACATCTCTTTCTTTTTTTTTCTTTTCTTTTCTTTTCTTTTTCAGGATCATTTTCAATCCTTTTTCTTTTCCTTTTTTTTCTTCTTTTTTATTTTTCTTATGTGAGGATTACTATATCTGGATAGCTTTTAATGATTTTGAACTTCATTATCCTCTTCTTAAAGTTAAAAACTTTTCACATTCCTTCATATATAAATTTATATTAGCTTTAAAGATCTTTCATAAAGTTTTAATCTTTTCTTCTTATGAATCTATAAGATTTTTAATACTTCAAAAATACAAATTCCTTTACTTAAAATAGAAAAACACAGTCTTATTCTATCATACCAAATATCTTAATCTTTAAAATTAACCTTTATTATTTAAAAATT
>JXCR01121400.1:22020-32453 GCA_002079205.1 Phalaenopsis hybrid cultivar
TTTTAAAGTGGATTTCTCTTTTTGCTAATTTTAATTAGGAAAATTTGCTCTTAAAATAATATGCGTTAAGGGGCCAAAGGAGCAACTTGTCTGAGCAATTGGTTGGCTTCTGTCCGAGCCTATCATTGTCTGATAAAAAAATTACCCATTAAATGGATGATTTCTTTTTTTTATTGTTTATATCATGAAAATTAAAATAATGCACAGATGCATTTCTTTTGTTCCAAATATTTCTTAGCCAATTTCGTTTATTTAAATATCTATATATCAATTCAATTTATTTTATTATTATTTTGACAATTATATATATTTTTACCCTAAAGCAGATTTCCTTTTTTTATAAAAAATTGAAAAATATCAAATTTAATATTTCTTTACATAGACAGATACAACCAATATGAATTTTCACTTATTCTGACATGTTCAGTAGCCACTTAGTCACCACTATTTCTTTGAAACTGTTGTTGAAGTTTCCACAGTAGGATTGGAATGTTTTGTCATATGTAACTAAATTCAAAGGTTCTATTGTATAAATATACCCATGGTAATCAAGTAGAGGAATGTCATTGATACTCTCTTTTGTACTTTCATTTATTGCAGTTTTATATTGATAATTTACTCATCTTATTGTTTCTCTGTTTTATTGATTTGCCATTGCTAACATTGTATCAGAGCTGATGCCTCACAACTAAGCATTTATTTTGGTATGATAAGTGATCCTGGCTCTTTCTATATATGTTAATGCGATGTATGCGTTTATATTCTTAATTTTTTCTTACTTATAATTCTTACTTTATAATGGTGCCAAAAACTTGATCACCAGCAATAACTAGACACAAACTTGACTTGAAAGCAAATAAGAATACAATTATTATATTTAAATATGAGATATTACGCAAAGTATGCGTATCTTTTCAAGTAATATAGGACTTTTTGGTTAAACCTCAAATATCGAATCCACAAGGAAAACTACAATATGCAACTACAAAACAAAATAAATTAGATAACGAATTCTACTTAGCAAAATAATCTTACTTAAACTCTAGATACTATAATATGAATAAAAGTTCAATTCTTTTTGTAATTTTTTATGATTAAAAATAAAGTAAACAACTAACTAACTTAACTAGATATTTGTAAGATGAATGTAATATAAATAAAATATTTTTTTTCTTATTATGAATCAGTAAAATGTATAGAAATTATATTGTGAAAGTATTTGAATTGTGTTGTGTCAAATAGGAGCAATAATGTTTTTTACTCTTGTTAGAGATGCTATAAAGAACATTGACTAATTTATAGTTTGAATAATCTTGAAGACGGGTTAGGTAAGGAAGATAGTAGCTCTCATTATAGAGTTCTCTTTTCTCTCTCCACCTGGGGGCTAACATCTAGTATCAAAATCTAAAACTATAAATCAATTGGGGGCTTTAGAATGTCACTCTAAAGTCCTCTAATTCTACACCTTTCAAAGTTTATTTCCATATTTATTTGTACTCAATCATATGAATTACATTTTCATCCATACAATTTCATGTGATTTTTACCATATGTTGACTGAGATAATACCATCATAGATCTTACATGTTCTCACAACAGATATTAACATTTTAATTGGTCAAAGCAAAAAGTAAATGAAGTATAAGGTTTAAATCATCACAATTTCTTCCAACATTAAAGACTAATATTTCACACAACTTCCATCTAATACTTAATCACTTATCATTTTAAGGAAGAAACATAAAGAACATTACTCAGAATCCATGGAGAGAGCATAACTGCAATTAAGTTTGAAAGTAGAAATCATACAAATAAATAAGAAGTCTAAATTAAAACCAAATTTAGTCACAAAGATAAAAACTTATCTCAAATCCTCTCCACCAAAGTCTTGAAGTTCTTTTGAATCTCTTCCTTCACTTACAATACAAACTACAACTTAAAATAAAAAGAAAAGTGGTGGCGGCGGCAGCGACGTATGGTGACTGAAATGGGGGCTAACATCTAGTATCAAAACCTAAAACTATAAATCAATTGGGTCTTTAGAATGTCACTCTAAAGTCCTCTAATTCTACACATTTCAAAGTTTATTTCCTTATTTATTTGTACTCAATCATATGAATTACATTTTCATTCATACAATTTCATGTGATTTTTACCATATGTTGACTGAGATTATACCATCACAGATCTTACATGTTATCACAACAGATATTAATATTTTAATTGGTCAAATCAAGAAGTAAATGAAGTATAAGGTTTAAAATCATCACAATTTCTTCCAACATTAAAGACTAATATTTCACACAACTTCCTTCCAATACTTAATCACTTATCATTTTAAGGAAGAAACATAAAGAACATTACTTAGAATCCATGGAGAGAACATAAATGCACTTAAGTTTGAAAGTAGAAATCATGCAAATAAATAAGAAGTCTAAATTAAAACCAAATTTAGTCACAAAGATAAAAACTTATCTCAAATCCTCTCAACTAAAGTCTTGAAGTTCCTTTGAATATCTTCCTTCACTTACAATACAAACTACAACTTAAAATAAAAAGAAAAGTGGTGGCGGCGGCGACGTATGGTGACTGAAATGGGGGTTGGCGTTATCTCTTTCTTCAATCCAAGACTTCTTTTATAATTTTTCAAAAGGTGTCTTGGTGTCTCTTCAAAATGAGCCCACATTCAATGAATTTTCTAGAAGTTGCCTCTTTTCAAAAGTCAATTGAATGAATTTTCGTGTCCATTAACTATTTCTCACGTTTTCATCAAGGGTTGCTTCAAACACTTCTTCAAAAATTTGCCGAATTCATTGAATCATCAAGCAACTACTTCTGGGGCTTAAGTGCGGGGTACTGGGCGCTTAGACGTGACTCTCTTTGTTTCGTTGGCGCGTAAGCGCCAGTCATGGGCGCTTAGGCGCCTCAGTTCAATTTCACATCTTCTTCATTTTTGCTCTAAATTTAATCTTTTTTTCACTTCTTTCACCATTTTCATCCATTTAATTGTACCTGAAAGAAAAACACACAAATAACTTTCATTAAAGCGCAATATCTCAAAAATAGGTATAAAAATGTGTACATAAAGACAATATATTTTAGGTGCATTAATAAGCAACCGTAACCCAGTGTTATCTGGGTCTTCTTCTACAAACAATTATCCACCTACAATTTTTCTTTCTTTTTACCCTTTTATTATGGGTGATGTGACAATTACTCCTCAACTGAATGTTCTAATATCTAATATTAAAAATATCTTAAATCGCTCTTTCAACGAATAATCAACCTTAATGGAGGTCTCAAGTTTTGAAAATATTCCAGAATGATGGTTTTGATAGATTTCTTGATGATAACATTATTTATATTGTTAAAGGTCTAATCTGTTTTGATTGTATAACACCGCAAACCTCATTGCACTCTATAGATGCTAATAGACCAAAATATTCCAGCAGCCCTTTATTCAATCATTTTCCCTTCTATTCTTCCCTACATTCTAAATCTTGAAACCTATACCAAGATATGAAAAACATTGAAAAACGCTTACAATCCACAGCTGTCTGTCTTATTGTCCTCCTCAAAAATGAATTGCACCATAGCATATTGAAGGATCTAACTATAACTCAATATTTATCTACATTCAAAGCTAATGTGGATACAATAGCTGCTACGAACACTACCCTGGATTTGGAAGATGTTATTCTATATATATTAAATGGTCTTCCCTCCTATCAATCCCTTAAAACAGCTATACTAACAAGCCTTCGGCTCATTAGCCTCAATGATTTATATTCATTTACTTGTAGTTAAGGTGTTCAATTTTACAACTGAAGCTATACGAGATTGCCTATTGGAAAGATAAACAAAAAAAGTTATGTGCTGATGGTTCAAATGGAACGTAAACACTACTATTATTTCTTCAATTTTATCACTATGCCATGTTAAAATATTTATAAAAGTAGTATGAGAGTATATTGCCTTAGCATTGAACAAAAATCTTGCACATGCCTGATAAGTTGAGAGCTACTCTTAAGAAACATGAGATTTTTTTAACGCAAAAAGTTGAAAAAGAGAAAAATCACTAGATCTAGCTTAATACTAAAATGACTACCATCATGCATGGTATATTATAAAGGGTATTCTTTTTCATACCATACATCTAAGAGGAATTGTGGAATGTATTGTGGGGGAGTTAGAATTACTGGGACACATGAGTTGTCAACAACAACAACAACAACAAAACCTTAATCCCACTACGTGGGGTCGGCTACATGAATCCTTTTTCTCCATTGCGTCCTATTTAGTGTCATATTTTCATTTAGTTGTCATTGAATGAAAATGGACAATTAACTTGGTTGGAGTCGTGATTGAGAAGATGAGTGTTGGACATCAATTGCTGATGAATGTTGGATGTTGATTGTTGGTTGGTGTCAAACGAGAATTGATAAGAAACTTCTTAGATTGGGCGTCATTCGGGCAATCTGAATTTTTTGTTATCCTTGTAGAAATGGAGATCAGATAATGAAGAAGGCATTTGTCAAATGTCAGAGTTATTTACATCATTCATTTCTCTTTGGCATGTGCATAAGGCAATGATCGATGAAAAATGTTAGGAGTTTGGCAATGTTGTGTAGTTATCGTAGTTGCTCTTCTTGTAAGTAAGAAGTTCATGCGACCATGGAGATAAGGTGTTCCATATTGATGATTGGAAGATATTGGCATTAGTTGGTTTCGGTGTTGAAGTCGATACACTAGAAGTGTTATAGTGATGTTGGATGGTCTGACTTGATCATACATAGATTAGGAGACTAGATAACTGGGAAGGCTAGAGTAGGATGCTAGTTTTTAACAGATGTGAAACACCACTCTTTGATAAGGCATCAGGCTACAATTGATGAGATACATTACAAATTGGGTGAGTTTAAGTGGTTTGACATCATCATTCTCTTTATAAGTGAGGCGATTAGTTTTATTGGGACATCTTTTCGCCTGCTTTGCGTTTCAAACCACCACCATAAATTTATTTGGTGAGTTACTTTTTTGCCGCTTCCTTGAAATTTTTGTGGTGGGAAGTTATTTTTTTAATCTGAATTGTTAAATTGTAGTGGCTATAAGAAATTGCATAGTTCTAGAACATTGTGGTGTGAAATAAATGAAGTTCATTTAATTATGCATGAAGTTATGAAACCAATTTTTTAAAAATCTTACTCAAATTATTAAACTTGATTTAGATGATACATTCCACTTATTTGATGAAGAGAAAACGGTGAAAAATTCTTATTTTAAAAATAAATGCAGCTAGATTTCCGGAACTACAGTACTCTGAAAATATTAATTTAGACTGAATTGATATATTTAAAGTTTAAGATAAGAAATTATCTAAAGAAATTTGAAACAAAGAACACATGTATGCAATGTTTAAATTTTAATTTTAAAAAATAAATAAAGATGAATTATTGACTTCTATTGAGCCACTGATTGGCTTTGGCTGGAGCAAATCATTGGCTGGCTGCTAATCAAAGCCAATGATTGGCTTCATGCAAGCCANTGAAACAAAGACAACATGTATGCAATGTTTAAATTTTAATTTTTAAAAATAAATAAAGACGAACTGTTGACTTCTATTGAGCCATTGATTGGCTTTGGCTGGAGCAAATCATTGGCTGGCTGCTAATCAAAGCCAATGATTGGCTTCATGCAAGCCATTTATTTTCAACTTTGAATGTTCAAGAGCCCTTTTTCTCATTATTATTAATTTGTAAATACGTTTTATTAGATTTATAACGACAATCCTTAGCCGTTATTACTTATCATTTATTTTTATTTCCTCATTATGTATTTTTCTATCTGTTTTATTTTATTTTGTTTATTTCGTTTATTATGCCTATTGTAATTGAGTATAAATATTCCTCCTATCAATAATAAAGAGTCACTCTATTCCAAATTTCAACATGGTATCAAAGTTAAACCCTAGATCCAACAGCCACTAAACTCCTTTGCCGATTCCTGCAGGCGTCTCCTAGCCACCGGCTCAGCAGGTTCCAACAACTGCAAATCCAGTCCGTTCCAACAAGTACAGTCACCAGGTTTAGCCTTCCAGCTGCCGGCTCTGCAGATTCCAATGACCGCAGGTCTAGTCTGTTCCAGCAAGCGCATTCACCAGGCTTAGCCTTCCACCAGCCGAAAGTTCCAACAGCTATTGATTCTAGCGCCTCCGCCGATCTCCTTTGTTTCAGCAGCCGCCAGTGCTATAGGAAACATTTCCCTCTTTTTGTCCGGCAGCTGCTGGTCCTGCAAGAAAAATTTTCTATACTGGTCTTCCCTACAGGTGTCCAGATTTCTGCAATTGTATCCTTTTGTCGTGACCATATCAGAATTCATTGATGGCTCATAACCACTATAGCATCTTCTTTGGCTCAGATGGAATTATGGTAGATTCCTCCAACATTGAACCACTTTAATAAGGTATTATTAACCCCATCAGAGGATCAATTCCAACCTCCGCTCCCTTGTAAACCGCAGGATCGAAAACTAACATGAACTTCTTGATCACAACCCATAAACCAAGCACGATAACTTTCTCCATTGGTCCCAAGCGGTGTCTTTGTTCATCAAAGGACGTGAGAAGTTCAGTCATCTCACAGATATGATTCGTGAGCATCCAGAGACTGAGAAGACATATAGAGCTTGGGAGGTCGGGAACTCCATAATCATGTCGTGGAGATCAACTGCATAGAGACTTCAATTGGTCATTCGTATATATTCCTCCCTTTAGCTAGTGCTTTCTGGACGACAGTCCGTGATACCTATTCAGATGTAGGAAACTCTGACTAACTCTATGAGGTTTCTAAGAAATTCAGGAGGCAAAACATGGGTCAAGTACTGTGATTCGGTACTATAATGACCTTATTGCACTATGGATGAAATGCGACCTGTACTACGACTACACGTGGGACTCTCCGAACGACCTGTCTCTTTTTCAAAAGATTGTAGAAATGGATAGCATGTTCCTATTCCTAGCTGGCCTTAACTAAAACCTCAACGAAGTTTAGGGTCGTATTCTTGGTTGGCATCCTCCTTCTACTCGCGCTGCTTTAACTGAGATTAGTCGGAAAGAAAGTCGGAAGCTTGTCATGCCCGACACTTCAAATCCTTCAACTGAATTGTCCGTCTTGATCTCAAATAGCGCTCACTCTCGTTCGTGCCACCTTGGACTGGTCATCCCACTTGTAATTACTGTCACAAACCCAACCATACATGGGATTAGTGTTGGAAACTTCACGCGAAGCTAGCAAACAAACCTCGGCTAAATTTTCGGCTACAAGGGTCTCACGGCGAAGTTTGAGTCTACCACAACTCAACCGACTCATATCTGGAACATCTCAGAATACTCTGAATCGCTAAAAAATCGGATGGAACAATTGGTCAAGCTTCTTGGTACCACTAAAGTCCATCGACCTCCCAGGTTCGACATGATACTCTTTCTGTGACTATCATGGTTTATTTCTTCTTTGGTCAATGTTTTATTGATTCAGATGTCATAGATCACATGTTTAGATGTTTACAATTTTTCTCGACTTACAATCCATGCTCTGGAAAAAATACAGTCAGGATTACTAATGGCTTTTGTAGTTTCATTGCTGGTAAAAGGTCAGTTGTACAACCAACCGCTCTTACTCTGGAGTCTGTTTTGCATGTTCTCTTGTTGCAATGTAACTTGTTATTTGTCAACAAGTTGGCACAAATAACATCGATTGCACTGTTAATTTTTCTTCTGATGGTTGTGTTTTTTAGGGTCATGGTTCGGGAAGGATAATTGGAATTGCTAAAAGGGTAATTGGACTCTACTACTTCTAAGAGGAGAGCATGGAGAGTGAGGACACTCAACTCAGGAGTTGTAGCTTATCTCGAGTCATTGAATGTTTTATTATGTTGTTGCATTGTCATTTAAGTCATCCTAGTTTTTAATATTTAAAAAATTATCCTTTGATGTTTTCTGATAAAGTCTTTATAACTTCCATTGTAACCCCATACTTACACACCTTCCGCTCTTTTCTTCATCGTTCACAGTAATATATGGGGCCCCCCGCACTTCTAGCTACACCAATAAATGGTAATTCCTAATCTTAATTGATGATCATAGTCAATTGACGTTAGTCTACATTTTAAAAGACAAATCGGAAGTTGTTGTCACCTTCCAAAACTTCTATACATATGTTTAACTCATTTCAAAACTCCTATTCATGTCTTTCTGATCGACATTGATCGTGAGATTTTTAATTATATTTTGGGTGAATTCTTGGTAAGGGCATTTTTCATCATAGCTCGTGTACGGACACTTCTAAAAAAAATGAGATGGTCGAGAAGAAAAATCATCACCTCCTCGACATTCCTCGTTCGATTATGTTTAAATCCAGTATCCCGAAACGGTTCAGGAACGATGTCATTTTGACTGTCACTTATCTCATAATAGAGTTCCCTCTAAAATTCACAAGTTTCGAGCCCCCTTAGCTTTCCTGATGTCATGCTTCCATACAATCAGACCTTCTCCATATTATATCCTAAAATTTTTTGGTGCACGGTCTTTGTTTGGAATACTGCCCCACTCAGAGTAAACTTGATCCTAGATCCATAAAATGTATCTTTCTAGGATATTCCACAACTCAAAAGGGGTATCAGTGTTGTGACCATACCACAAATAAAATCTTTATGAGTGTTGATGTCTCCTTTGAAAATGTTTCCTATTTTTCTAGCGCTGCCTCAAGTGAGGGAGAACTTGAGTTTTCAGATACTATTCCTTATCCTACTCCCATGGATGTTCCCCCCATTGCTCTTACCACTGAGGAGTCCTCTGTTCTGTTGAGTACGTCATCTCCTCCTCCCATTGTCTGTGTCTACACTTTACTCACCTGTCCCAATGCTTCTACTCTGGAGTCTGCTACCTCCTTACAGGATCTTGACTCCACTTCGGGCGACATCTTCAACACGACCCCTCCTCAGAATGAGAAAGTGTGTTCTCTAAGTAAAGCACACAATTAGACATGCCCCCTCAATTCTATGACAAAATGTCTCTTTCCACAATCTATCACTGACGTAGAGAGCATTTGTTACTGCTCTGACAGACCATCGAATCCCAACAACTATTGGGGTTGCTCTTGTTGATCCAGCCTGGAAAACGATAGTAATATAGGAGGTGAATGCCCTTCAATGGAACCATACGTTAGACGTCATGAATCTTCCTCAAGGTAAGGAAGTTGTAGGGTGCCAATGAATTTTTAGTACTGTGTTCAACTCTGATGGATCCTTTGAACACAACATGATACACTTGGTCAGCAAAGGATACTCACAGACCTACAAAGTTGACTATGAGGAAACATTTGCTCCAATGGCTAAGTTAAACACAATTCGGATCCTGTTGTCACTTGTGATGAATTTGGATTGACTTTTATTCCAATTAGATGTTAAGAATGCATTCTTGAATGGAGAGTTTACAGAAGATGTATATATGCCTCTCTCTTAACTTTTAACTCTTCTACCTCCAAAATACAAATTTGCAGGTTACGAAAGCCTCTCTACGACCTAAAGCAATCTCAAAGGTCTGGTCCGATAAGTTCACAAAAGTTGTCGTCGACCATGGTTTTACTCAAGCTCAATCAGACCACACTCTTTTCTTCCGACATTCTTCCAATGGTCAAGTAGCTATTCTTATTGTCCATGTTAACGATCTTGTTCTTACAAGTAACAATTTCCCTACATTGGAGTCCTTAAAAGACATTTTTTGCTACGTCCTTTAAAATGAAGGACTCGGAATCTTTTCGATACATTTTAGGAATGGAAGTGTCGCGGTCATCTCGGGGCATTTGCTTGTCTCAGTGCAAATATGTGCTTGATCTATTGACAGAGAACAACCTTTTTCTCTACAAACATGTTTTTATGGATCCCAATGAAAAATTATCTTACATTTCTAATGTTGTGTCTGTGAACAAGACTCATTATCAGCGTCTTGTGGGAAAACTTATCTACCTCGCCCATACTCGCCCTGGCATATGTCATGCACTTGGTATAGTAATTCAATTCATGCACGACTCCTATGAGCACCATCTCCAAGCTGTCAACCGGATTCATTATCAGCGTCTTGTGGGAAAATTCATCTACCTCGCCCATACTCGCCCTGACATATATCAGCTGTCATTTATATTTCAACTTGAGGGGGAATATTATATTTATACGGACAAATCTTTAGTTGTTATTACTTTTTATTTGTGTTTATTTCCTCATTATGAATTTTCCCATTTGCTCTGTTCTGTTTTATTTCTTTCTTATTTGTTTAATTCTGTTTTATTTTTTTCATTGATTATGTCTATTTTAATTGTGTAAATACTCCTATCAATAATAAAGAGCTGCTTCATTCCAAATCTCAACAAGTTTCTTTAAAA
>JXCR01121400.1:34912-56123 GCA_002079205.1 Phalaenopsis hybrid cultivar
TATATAAGCATCTCAATATCTTAATTAATTTAAAATTGTGCAAGGGTTTGTTGAATTTATCTCGTCAAGATGCTTGTTTTGATCAAAGGCATGCTAAATTTCCAATAAATAGAGAAGTTTTTTATTGTGTTTATAGTGCTTGATTTGAGTACATTTGGACTCTCTGATCAAGTCCCTGTACTTTTGGGTTTGTTACACTGAATTGTATCATCTTGAGTAAAAATTTGCTGAAAATGGGGTTCGACTGATGTTGAATTTGATTCTAGAAAGTTTATGACCCTAATACTAGATTCCTTAAACGCCAATATTTACTTCAAAATTGGTGTGAGAAGAGCTGAAATTTCTAGAACTATCAACCATGTTTCTACCGTGGCTCAAATTCCTTTCCAAAAAGAGTTTATAAATTAGCTGAAGGACTAAAAATTATTTGTCCTAAGACATTATAAGGATATTGTCTGTGAATATGATTATCGTGAGCTAAAATTCTTGTTAATTTCATATTTGTACTTCATCTCAAATTGTATCCTGTGTATTATCATATCAAAGCATATCTTCTTCTTCATTGTTTAAATTTTGTATTTTAATATTTATTCTTCTTCATATTGGTATTCAAACTATAATTATTTATGAAGTGTTTTGTTGATGTTAATAAATGACATCTTATATAATTAATTTTAGAAATAAATGACGTAGTTCTATAACTTTGTGCATAAATGCATTTAATTTGCTTGAAATTATGAAACCAGTATTTCAACTTTTTTTTGTCAAAAGCAAATGGCAAAAAAAATTTAGTTGTGACAATGAATGCTGCCAGGTTCCCTAGATATAGTACTTATGATTTATTTACTCGGATTGAATTGATATGCTACAGTTTAAAATCAGAAAGTGACTGAAAATTTTGAATCAAAAGAATTCATGCATGCAATATTTAAAACTTAAATTAAAAAAAAAAAGATTTTTGTTTTTAAAAAGGTGTTATCCTGGCTTTCTTTCCAAACATGAATAAGTTTGATTACTTAAAACTAAATGAACTTGAAATCCTTTTGACTATTTTGTTTTTTTCCTTAAATTTTATAGAGTAGGCAGTTGTGATATTTTTGTTGTTCTTGGGATGACTTAATTAATATCTATAAAAATATTGCCATGTGATTAATAGTGCTGAATACTTGGGACATTTGCAATCGTTATTGTTTGATGTGATGTTGCAGTACAAACTGTTGCATTTGCTCATTAGATTGCAGTTATATTACAAAATTGAATACTTGCAAAAACATATTGCTTTTTATTACTATCATTTAAGTTTGATATGCTGTCCTGGACAGAATGTTGTGTGTTTATAATCCTTTACCTTGTTGGATTTTTGTAAAATTGATTTATGTTTCATTAAGGGGCTTAATGTATTTAATATATTTTAAAGTTAGTTGATTGGGTATAAAATAAATGCAAAAGTTAATTCCTTCTTTTTTTTTTTTTTCTTTTTTTCTTCAGGGAGTATATGAAATCAATATAAAATCTGGCAGCAGCTGGTCGGTGGTGGTTGTAGACAACAATGGGCAGCCGTGGTAGCGGCTAATAGGGGGGTGGCAATGATGGCAACCAATTGCAATGGCAGCGAGCAGTGGTGTTCGAAGCCTACAGTTCCTGCAGTGTATTTAAAAATTGATCAAATCGAGCAAGTTTGAAATACACCAAAAATGAACAATACGGTGAGTTTAGCATTCATTAAGCCCGCCCTTTGCATTCCAAATTCATCAAACTGAACGCTAGAATTCTTAAAACCCCTTTTTTCTAAATGCAATAAACCCATTTTTTATCCAACCAAGCGCCACTTAACAACATTCCATGCTTTTTTATCTCAAAATAATATTACTATGCAGAAGCCCGCTCAGTGCAGGCTTGTAAATCTTAAATTTTGCTGCTTTCTTTTTGGATTTATTCCTTTTGTTTCATTCTTGGCTGCCTTCATTGTTTTTTTGCAGGTAATGGATTTTATGAAATTTCTTACCTATTTTTTGTCCCTTGAGATTCTAGCCTTACAGCTAATTCCATATTACAGCAACTCGGCAAGTAACAACCCTTACCTTTATTGCTGGTATGTGCTACGTTTCTTGTTACATCTATATTCCTTTAATCACTACATTAATTTAACTGTGTTTTCTTAATGATAAGCCGGTTGTTTAATTGCTGGGAAGGCAATCTATGTATTGCATCTAATGAATATTTATTTACTCTTAAAATAAAGTGCCGAAATAGCCCCTCAAGTCTTGACTATTTACATTAGGCTATTATAATCTCAGAGTCTACAAGAGAGAGAGTCATCTTAGATGGTTTGGTCACATTAAACGTCGACCATTCGATGATCCGATTGGGAGACTAAATGTTTTAGAATCGACTTATGTTAAGAAAGGAAGAGGTAGATCTAGAAAGACTTGGGCTTATTGTATAAAAAATTATCTTAATTTATTAGAACTAAATGCAAATATGACACTAAATAGGGCGAAATGGAGAAAAAGGATTCATGTAACCTATAGGAAATGAAGGCTTTGTTGTGTTGCTGTTGTATTCTATAAAAGTGTCAATTTTGTCGCCAGGCTTTTTTAACTGGGGCTAAAATAGTCCTCCCTCATATCTTTTCAGCCTATATTTAAACAGGACGAGTATTAAGTTGATACTTTTATAAATTATGGGACTAAAATGTCCCTNCGACTCTTTCTATATATGTTAATGTGATGTATGCGATTATATTCTTAATTTTTCCTTACTTATAATTCTTACTTTATAACGGTGCCAAAAACTTGATCACCAGCAACAACTAGGCACAAACTCGACTTGAAAGCGAATAAGAATATAATTATTATATTTAAATATGAGATATTACGCAAAGTATGCGTATTTTTTCAAGTAATATAGGATTTTTTGGTTAAGTCTCAAATATCGAATCCACAGGAAAAACTACAATATGCAACTACAAAACAAAATAAATTAGATAGCGAATTCTACTTAGCAAAATAATCTTACTTAAACTCTAGATACTATAATATGAATGAATGTTCAATTTTTTTTGTAATTTTTTATGATTAAAAATAAAGTAAACAACTAACTAACTTAACTAGATATTTGTAAGATGAATGTAATATAAATAAAATATTTTTTTTCTTATTATGAATCGGTAAAATGTATAGAAATTATGTTGTGAAAGTATTTGAATTTTGTTGTGCCAAATATGAGCAATAATATTTTTTACCCTTATTAGAGATGCTATAAATAATATTGGTTAATTTATAGTTTGAATAATCTTGAAGACGAGTTAGGTAAGGAAGATAATAGCTCTCACTCTAGAGTTCCCTTTTCTCCCTCCACCTGGGGGCTAACATCTCGTATCAAAACCTAAAACTATAAATCAATTGGGGGCTTTAGATTGTTACTCTAAAGTTCTCTAATTCTACACCTTGCAAAGTTTATTTTCCTATTTGTTTGTACTCAATCATATGAATTACATTTTAATCCATACAATTCATGTGATTTTTACCATATGTTGACTGAGACAATACCATCACAGATCTTACATGTTCTCACAACAGATATTAACATTTTAATTGGCCAAATCTAAGGTTTAAAATCATCACAACTTCTTCCAACATTAAAGACTAATATTTCACACAACTTCCATCCAATACTTAATCACTTATCATTTTAAGGAAGAAACATAAAGAACATTACTCATAATCCATGGAGAGAACATTACTGCTCAGTTGAATGTTCTAATATATAATATTAAAAATATCTCAAAATCGCTCTTTCAACGAATAATCAACCTTACTGGAGGTCTCAACTTTTGAAAATATTCCAGAATGATGGATTTGATAGATTTCTTGATGATAACATTATTTATATTGTTAAAGGTCNTTTTTTCTTTCTCATAATTCTTTGTTTTTACAGTGGTATTCTAGTTTTTTTTTTCCTTACATAAATAGCTGAAATTTTAAAAATAAATTAATTCTGAAAGCCTTTTAGCACATTGTTTATGGGGCAGGCATTTGCAGAGATATTATTTTTGTTGTTGTTTACCTAATGGAAGAAAATAAGCCTAATCCTTCTTGAAGGAAAATTACATGCTATAGATTGGATGATTTGTATTTAAAAAAGGGACATTTACCTACTTCTGACACCTGACCTTTAATTTTTGTATTTATATTACTTAAATCTTTCATATCATATTCAAAATACCACATTTTAAAATTTTATAAAGTGAAATACACCTTTTTATGCATAGGTAAGTTGGCATATATGTAAAAATTAAGTTTAGGTGTCAGAGATGTAAAGCATAGGAATTAAGTGGTATGTATGTAAAACTTCCTAAAAGAATATATTGAAATGTGATGAAGCATCTTGTGCAGGTTGACCTTTGCAATCATTGTAGATTGATGTAACGTTCTAGTACAGACTGTTGTATCTCTAGTTTTGTTCTTGGAAAAGAATGGAACTTTAAACATTTATATTGCAAAACTGAATTCTTGCAGAATCATATGTCTGTTCATCACTATCATTATAGTTAGACATGCTGTTCCTGTCCAAAATTTTATATGTTTGTAATCCTTTATTTTCCAAGGACTGAGATTGTTTAGAACTGATTTTCTGGATGGTGTGATTTTGTGCTAGATAGCTTGCTGCAGCCTAACAAATCTTAAATGCAGCTGTTCTTTTTTTTTTGGAATTATCCTATCCTTTATTCTTGGCTGCTTTCATGCGGTTAGGTCGGGTATTTTCCTTCCTTATCTATTAGTCTATCTCTTGAAATCCTTTCCGTTAGAGCTAATGCTCATTATGGAAAGTAATGACTATGACCTTTGTTGTTGGTATGTGGTTCCTTTCTTGGCATGCTTATATTATGTTTGCTAAAGATATGCTGGCTGTTTAATTCCGAGGCAGCTGCTTTGTCTTCGATATTACATAATATACAATATTGAATGCAATTTGTGAACAATCGTTAAAGGAAAATATAATGGGGCTTAGTCTAGTTGAACAAATTTTACTTGTGTGAGTTGAATAGAGAAGGCAATAATATAATGTAATAGATAGGAATCATAGAAAATATCTTATGTGGTGGAAGAGTTCATGGGAAGCTTGAGTTGCCATTGAAAGGTGGAGAAAAGGCTCAATCAGGGACTGGACGACTAAGAGGCGCGTTGGACATCTGCTCCTAACAAATATCAGATATTGGTTATGGTTTGGTGTCTAGTGACGGTAAAGAATGATGGAGGTGGGCAATGTTAGGACAAACCAACTTGGTTGTTTTTTGTTATAGAAGTGAAGATCGAATGATTGTGAGGGTTTGTGTTAGATTTCAGTGGAGGACGGACATCAAAGGTATGCTATGAAATAATCTATGTACTCTACTTTTTTATTTTATTTTATTGGTTTTTAAATCTATGTAATCTACTTGTTGCTTTTGTAAGATAAGAGATTGGGTTGAGAAGAAAGGGTGTTGGATGTTAGTGATTGGTAGATGCTACTTCTTGGTAGGTCTTAGATTATGATTGGTGAGGAACGATTCAGGTCGGGAAGCGTCAGGCTGTACGGCTCGATCATTTGCATTATAGGAGGGGAGATTGAATAATAGGGAAGGCTTGCACAAGGGTAGTTGACAGGCATCCAACATCACTCTTTCATATGGTCTGGAAAACTATCAATTAAGAATGTCGTGCTAGCACTCCTTGAGCAGTCTGACTCAAACTTTCTCCTTTAGGAGAGCATATTGAACTATCAGGAAAGCTAACGTCGAACATTGATGGCTGACGGATGTCGAGCATCACTATTTAGCATGTGTCGAGAGGCATTTGATGAGTGATATTGGAGGTCAGGCAATGTTGGGTAGTTTGACCGGAACGTTTGTGGATGATGAAAATCAAATGTCACCAAAACCTCATTTCTTTTCTCTCTCAACACTTGAGCCCCCATAGGAGTAGAGCCTATTTATAAATTTTCGAAAGGGATGCCTAGTCAATTTTTTCTATTTATCAAGAACCTCATTTGAACGGTCCAAGTTTATCCCCTTTGATATTGACATATATATATATTGACATATATATATATATATATAAGCATCTCAATATCTTAATTAATTTAAAATTGTGCAAGGGTTTGTTGAATTTATCTCGTCAAGATGCTTGTTTTGATCAAAGGCATGCTAAATTTCCAATAAATAGAGAAGTTTTTTATTGTGTTTATAGTGCTTGATTTGAGTACATTTGGACTCTCTGATCAAGTCCCTGTACTTTTGGGTTTGTTACACTGAATTGTATCATCTTGAGTAAAAATTTGCTGAAAATGGGGTTCGACTGATGTTGAATTTGATTCTAGAAAGTTTATGACCCTAATACTAGATTCTTAAACGCCAATATTTACTTCAAAATTGGTGTGAGAAGAGCTGAAATTTCTAGAACTATCAACCATGTTTCTACCGTGGCTCAAATTCCTTTCCAAAAAGAGTTTATAAATTAGCTGAAGGACTAAAAATTATTTGTCCTAAGACATTATAAGGATATTGTCTGTGAATATGATTATCGTGAGCTAAAATTCTTGTTAATTTCATATTTGTACTTCATCTCAAATTGTATCCTGTGTATTATCATATCAAGCATATCTTCTTCTTCATTGTTTAAATTTTGTATTTTAATATTTATTCTTCTTCATATTGGTATTCAAACTATTTCTATAACTATAATTATTTATGAAGTGTTATGTTGATGTTAATAAATGACATCTTATATAATTAATTTTAGAAATAAATGACGTAGTTCTATAACTTTATGCATAAATGCATTTAATTTGCTTGAAATTATGAAACTAGTATTTCAATTTTTTTTGTCAAAAGCAAATGGCGAAAAAATTTTTAGTTGTGACAATGAATGCTGCCAGGTTCCCTAGATATAGTACTTATGATTTATTTATTCAGATTGAATTGATATGCTACAGTTTAAAATCAGAAATTGACTGAAAATTTTGAATCAAAAGAATTCATGCATGCAATATTTAAAACTTAAATTTTTTAAAAAAAAAAAATTGTTTTTAAAAAGGTGTTATCCTGGCTTTCTTTCCAAACATGAATAAGTTTGATTATTTAAAACTAAATGAACTTGAAATCCTTTTGACTATTTTGTTTTTTTTCCTTAAATTTTATAGAGTAGGCAGTTGTGATATTTTTGTTGTTGTTGGGATGACTTAATTAATATCTATAAAAATATTGCCATGTGATTAATAGTGCTGAATACTTGGGACATTTGCAATCGTTATTGTTTGATGTGATGTTGCAGTACAAACTGTTGCATTTGCTCATTAGATTGCAGTTATATTACAAAGTTGAATACTTGCAAAAACATATTGCTTTTTATTACTATCATTTAAGTTTGATATGCTGTCCTGGACAGAATGTTGTGTGTTTATAATCCTTTACCTTGTTGGATTTTTGTAAAATTGATTTATGTTTCATTAAGGGGCTGTTTGTTATGATGAAAAAAGGAATGAGGTGTAAGATTGTATTTAACGTATTTTAAAGTTAGTTGATTGGGTATAAAATAAATGCAAAGGTTAATTCCTTCTTTTTTTTTTTTCTTTTTTTTCTTCAGGGAGTATATGAAATCAATATAAAATTTGGCGGCAGCTGGTCGGTGGTGGTTGTAGACAACAATGGGCAGCCGTGGTAGCGGCTAATAGGGGGGTGGCAATGATGGCAACCAATTGCAATGGCAGCGAGCAGTGGTGCTCGAAGCCGACAGTTCCTGCAGTGTATTTAAAAATTGATCAAATCGAGCAAGTTTGAAATACACCAAAAATGAACAATATGGTGAGTTTGGCATTCATTAAGCCCTTACTTTGCATTCCAAATTCATCAAACTGAACACTAGAATTCTTAAAACCCCTGTTTTCTAAATGCAATAAACACATTTTTTATCCAACCAAGCGCCACTTAACAACATCCCATGCTTTTTTATCTCAAAATAATATTACTGTGCAGAAGCCCGCTCAGTGCAGGCTTGTAAATCTTAAATTTTGCTGTTTTTTTTTTGGATTTATTCCTTTTGTTTCATTCTTGGCTGCCTTCATTGTCTTTGTGCAGGTAATGGATTTTATGAAATTTCTTACCTATTGTTTGTCCCTTGAGATTCTAGCCCTACAGCTAATTCCATATTACAGCAACTCGGCAAGTAACAACCCTTACCTTTATTGCTGGTATGTGCTACGTTTCTTGTTACATCTATATTCCTTTAATCACTACTTTAATTTAACTATGTTTTCTTAATGATAAGCCGGTAGTTTAATTGCTGGGAAGGCCATCTATGTATTGCATCTAATGAATATTTATTTACTCTTAAAATAAAGTGCCGAAATAGCCCCTCAAGTCTTGACTATTTACATTAGGCTATTATAATCTCAGAGTCTACAAGAGAGAGAGTCATCTTAGATGGTTTGGTCACATTAAATGTCGACCATTTGATGATCCGATTGGGAGACTAAATGTTTTAGCATCGACTCATGTTAAGAAAGGAAGAGGTAGATCTAGAAAGACATGGGCTTATTGTATAAAAAATGATCTTAATTTATTAGAACTAAATGCAAATATGACACTAAATAGGACGAAATGGAGAAAAAGGATTCATGTAACCTATAGGAAATGAAGGCTTTGTTGTGTTGTTGTTGTATTCTATAAAAGTGTCAATTTTGTCCCAGGCTTTTTTAATTGGGGCTAAAATAGTCCTCCCTCATATTTTTTTCAGCCTATATTTAAACAGGACGAGTATTAAGTTGATACTTTTATAAATTATGGGACTAAAATGTCCCTCGTTAAAAGTCAAGGACTATTTTGACACCTTTTTCTTTACTCTGATAATATGGTTATGTTTTTGCAATCCCTTTCCTGCAGGTAGATGCATTGTTCAGCATTGCTCAATGGCACCGGCAACACACTGCATCCAGCAATTTATGAGTAAAAACTTGGCGAGCTCAGTCATGTATTTGATGTGCCTGTTTCCAATATTTGAATTGTTTTATCTATATTTTTTTATTGCATAAAATTATACCTGGTATTTGACCATAATTAGGTTGATTTCATGTTTTACAATTGTTCTGGCTTGTAATGCCATTTAATATATTATCTTTGTGCATTACTGGGCTTTTGAGCATGCTAAGATTGGGCTTTTGGGCTATTGCGTCCTCCAATTGATTTTTTAAGGTTTTACATATTTAACACTTAAATTTCTTTTTTTTTAAACATGTATGCCACCATAGCTATGCATGAAAACATAGGACTTGAAATTTATGCAAGTAGTACGAAGAAATGAGCACGTATGTCAAATGCTCCACAGGTAGCATATAGGGCTGTAAACGAGCCGACCTTAAGCGAGCTCAGACTTGGCTTGTGTTCGACTTGTTAGAAATTGCTCGTATTCGAAATTGACTCGTTTGTGTGGTAGTGTTCGACTCGAAATTGTGTCGTTAAAATTAACTAAAAAAAAATGTAGAGTATTGAATTCGGGATCAAATCTGTGTAAAAGAAAACACATAATCACATTATCACACGAGCAGTCATGATTTACAATTAAATATAATTATATATAATTTATTATTATATTAATAATTATATGATTTCTTTTGTTNATGCATAAATGCATTTAATTTGCTTGAAATTATGAAACTAGTATTTCAATTTTTTTTGTCAAAAGCAAATGGCGAAAAAATTTTTAGTTGTGACAATGAATGCTGCCAGGTTCCCTAGATATAGTACTTATGATTTATTTATTCAGATTGAATTGATATGCTACAGTTTAAAATCAGAAATTGACTGAAAATTTTGAATCAAAAGAATTCATGCATGCAATATTTAAAACTTAAATTTTTTAAAAAAAAAAAATTGTTTTTAAAAAGGTGTTATCCTGGCTTTCTTTCCAAACATGAATAAGTTTGATTATTTAAAACTAAATGAACTTGAAATCCTTTTGACTATTTTGTTTTTTTTCCTTAAATTTTATAGAGTAGGCAGTTGTGATATTTTTGTTGTTGTTGGGATGACTTAATTAATATCTATAAAAATATTGCCATGTGATTAATAGTGCTGAATACTTGGGACATTTGNGTGTATTTGATGTGCCCGTTTCCAATATTTAAATTGTTTTATCTATATTTTTTTATTGCATAAAATTATACCTGGTATTTGACCATAGTTAGGTTGATTTCATGTTTTAATGTCCTGGTTCGTTTATATTTTTCTTTCTAAATTGGGCTTGTAATGCCATTTAATATATTATCTTTGTGCATTCATGGGCTTATGCTCGCATGCTAAGATTGGGCTTTTGGGCTATTGCGTCCTCCAATTGATTTTTGAAGGTTTTACATATATATGCCACTCAATTCCTATGTGTTTACATATTTAACACTTTTTTTTTATTTTTTTTTAACATATATGCAACCATAGTTATGCATGAAAACATAGGACTTGAAATTTATGCATATAGTACGAAGAAATGAGCACGTATGCCAAATGCTCCGCAGGTAGCATATAGGGCTGTACACAAGCCGACCTTGAGTGAGCTCGGGCTTGGCTTGTGTTCGACTTGTTAGAAATTGCTCGTGTTCGAAATTGGCTCGTTTGTGTGTTAGTGTTTGACTCGAAATTGTGTCGTTAAAATTAACTAAAAAAAATAAATGTAGAGTGTTGGATTCAGGATCAAATCTGTGTAAAAAAAACACATAATCACATTATCACACGAGCTGTCATGATTTACAATTAAATATAATTATATATAATTTATTATTATATTAATAATTATATGATTTCTTTTATTTCGGGTTAAAACGAGCTGAGAACGAATGAACAAAGAGTTGTTCGTATTTGACTCGTTTATAATTCGAGCTTAAAAAATTGTTTATGTTCGGCTCGTTTACTTAACAAACGAGCGAAACAAGAGTTTTTTGCGAGCAACGAGCTTTTTTTACAAATCTAGTAGCTTATTGAGTAGAAATAAAACAAATAATCTCAAAATTTTGAGTTGGATGTTCATGATGTCCCTAAAACAAGGAAGATGTCATTAAAAAAAGCTTTGTTTTGCTCCATTGCCAATCCTTTTTTAAACGATATATTTAGGAAAAAAACAAATGTGTTGACATTTTCTCAGTTTGTAGACTTGAAACATATATTAATAAATAAATATTAATTTAAAACATATATTAATAAATAAATATTAGTTTTTCATCAATTCAATGTATAATAATCTAACTCTAGAATTTTTCTCTTGAATATTTTGAATATGATTTTAAACTGAAATATTGGAGCGTAATATTTTAATTAGTCATTTTATTATTAGTCACACATAGGGCTGTAAACGAGCCGAGCTTGAGCGAGCTCAGGCTTGGCTCGTGTTCGGCTTATTCGAAATTACTCGTGTTCGAAATTGGCTCGTTAAAATTAAACTGAAAAATAGATATAGAGTGTTGGATTCGAATATTGATCAAATATATGCAAAACAAGACCATAACCACATTACCATATGAGCAACTATGATCTAAACATAGATGTAAATATATATACTATATTATTATATGNTGGCTTATTCGAAATTGCTCGTGTTCGAAATTGGCTCGTGAACAGTGTGTGTGTTTGGCTCGAAATTGGCTCGTTAAAATTAAACTGAAAAATAGATATAGAGTGTTGGATTCGAACATGGATCAAATATATGCAAAACAAGATCATAACCACATTACCATATGAGCAACTATGATCTAAACATAGATGTAAATATATATACTATATTATTATATGAATAATATGTATAATATATTATTATTATTATTATTATTATTATATATATATATACGAGTTAAACACGAGTTGTTTGCGAACAACGAGTTTTTTTGGCAGCCTAAGTCATTCAATCAAAATCAAAAGGGCAAAATTTGATTAATATTAAAGCCAAGTTAAATTACCTCGAGGTAAACTGAACTTGTTACTACTTACCCTACAATTAATTATACTTTACATTAATGCAACAATTAAATAGTGTCTGCAGCTATTTATTATTAATATTGTTATATCAATCAAGAGAGCAAATTCGCTTGTTCAATTAAGGCCACTTGGCCAAAATAGTTATGTGTAAATCATGAAAAGACCCAAGCTAATTCCTGCAGTTAAGCGTCCTGCTTCATACCACAATTTGGAAGCAAGAACAGTGCAATGAATCACTTGACAANTAGCTATTTATTATTATTATTGTTATATCAATCAAGTGAGCAAACTCGCTTGTTCAATTAAGACCACTTGGCCAAAATAGTTATGTGTAAATCATGAAAAGACCCAAGCTATTCCTGCAGTTAAGCGTCCTGCTTCATACCACAATTTGGAAGCAAGAACAGTGCAATGAATCACTTGACAAGATGCCTCCTTCAACTTTCTAATCATTCAATAGTTCTTCTTATTAAAGTACATATGATTTGGGTCTTAAATTAATGAGCACAATCATTTATTGCTTCCTCTATCAATTCTTCATTTCTCTTTTCATTTTGGCAAGATTGATTTTTAAAATGAAATTTCATGGAGAGATGGGAAAGTAGTTAATTAGTTAGCCCTTATTTTCATGTAATCATATTGTTGTTAATAAATAAATTTATTTCTCTATGTCCTATTTGTTAATGTGATGTAGTTAAGTTTTTATCATATCTAATATTTGTATGATGTGATTATGGTCTTTTAATGAGTTGAAGTGATCTTATAACATATATGCGAACAGGTTGACATTTTGATTGTCAGGCTCGCCTTGAATAGCACATTATCAACTTGGAGTAGCCTGCAAATATTACAATCCGTTTTTTTAAAAGTGACCTTATAAAATATTTTAATTAATTTCATCTCCTCAAACTAATGTTTGGTTGCCTTTATAAGTTAATTTTTTGAAGAAGTTAACATCATATAATCATAAGTAAAAGAGTGGAACGAGAGAGGGAATGTCTATCAAAAGAGCAAATTACAACATTTTTAGGGGCTTCTGAGTGAAGTGTAATATATATATTTTTTTTTCAAATTGAAAGAGTTGATGCTAGTTTATTCTTGTCTATATCTACCCCGATCTTTCTAGGAAGCGAGTTTGTTTAGTCTCAAGTAATATTCAAGAGAAAATGGTACATTTGTCTTCNATATTTTTTCAAATTGGAAGAGTTGATGCTAGTTTATTCTTGTCTATATCTACCCCGATCTTTCTAGGAAGCGAGCTTGTTTAGTCTCAAGTAATATTCAAGAGAAAATGGTACATTTGTCTTCTTCTTTAACCCCATATATAAGAAAAAAATGAAATATCTATGTTTTTAAGCTTAGTGTAATATTAAATTTACATGCTATCATAGATGTAGGTGGGTCTTATCGAACCACATACAATTATTTGTCTTGTAACTTTATTTATAAAATATTTTGTCTCTCATTTTTATTTAAAATTTGGTTGAATTTTATACATTATCATCAATTTTTGTAGTATTTTTAATAAATAAAATGTTTTTAGGCACATGTCATATTATCAATATAAATAATCCTTACATGCGTCATAAAAAAAAAATTTAATGAGCTGTCTACATATGGATGTGCATGGTAGCTTCATTTCATTTAGTTAATTTTCACATCGCAATCAAAACCCCACACATTCCATCTTATCTTCACCCACTTGTTCAATGTTCCCCATAATATTTGATCGAACCAATTGGGTTCATTCAAGATGAAGCTTATGTGGGCCAAATTTGGAGTGACTATCGCTTACTTTCTTGACCATTTTGTTCTTTTGTATGATTAGTTCTCTTCAATTTGTATCTATTGACATGATATAATGATGTGTTGATCATTATGAATGAATTTGTAATGTTGATTATTTGCATGGAATTGGAGGCAGAATAAGTGATTGTTATGTACATTGTTATATGTTAATCTATGGCCAATGAAGGAGTGAGGACTAGTACGATATTTTCATGGGTCATTAAGTTGGCTCATCTCTATAGAAACATTTTTTTTTATAATTGATAAGAAAATGTTTCTACATATTTCTAACTACTTGAATAAAGGGAGAAAAATGCAAGAGTGTAAGTTTAGAGAAAGTGCATTGAGAGCTTGATAGATGAGCCTATTTCATTTAATTTTTTTTAGCAACGGCTAAATGATCAACTTAGGGTCTTTTTGGGGCAGTTGCAGCTGTTTGAAGAAGCAACTGTGAAACTGCTAAAAATAAATTGTTGTTTAAAAAAACTGCGGTGACTATTATATATATTTTAAAAAATAAGTTACACCATAAAGCCACTGTAGGTTGTCAGGTATGATGGGAAAATGCAGCTTTCAAGTATAGTTTTTTTAAAAACACAAACAAAATTTAGTTTTGTCAAACAGGACAAACTGCGGTGGTCAACACACCGCCATAAAAATAAGAATAATTAATTAAAATAAAATATTAAATGTTTCTACTTTTTATTTTTAATGATGACGCTCTATTTGAAAAAAATATAATCGTTCCCTCTTCCTTATTAAAAGATACAAAAAAAAAAGAAAACCGTACATAAATAAGTCAACTATATATCCAACTTGGTAAGCTCTAATTCATTGAGTGGAGAAATGCCATCAGGTATGGGTAAAAAATCTCTTACAACATTGAATTTTTTCGAAAATGAGTTTAATTATTTGGAGTATATCAGAGAGCTTAGGGTCATCAAATATGCAGCTTGTCTTGCTAAATGATAATGAGTTAGAAGGACAAGTGACAGAAAAGTTATATTTAGTTGGCATGCATGGTGAAGCAATTGAGATAATCTAAGACTTACTTTTTTCTCATAGGTTGTTAGATTAGAAGAATCTTTTTGGCCACAGTATCTCCCGATACTAACCCGTGCGCCTTATCGACAGCTAGGCAGGCAAACACCCCGATACAACCCCCTCAAATGATGACGACACTAAAAGGCTGCCATAATTTATGGTGATTTTGGACTTGCAAATGATCTTTAAAAATAGAATTATTTGAAGTTTGAAATGATAAATAAAAGAGATAAAGAAAAAATGAATTGTGATTTACAAGTAAAAAATAATTATTATTCAAGTCATTTAAAGAGGATAAAATTATTTATACGTGACACAAGTTCTTGTGAATAATTTGATAACCAAAAATATAATGGTCTTTGACTTCTCTTTGACTTCAAAATCATCATATTTGAAAGTGATCAAATAAAAATATATGTCCTAATATTAATGAACCTTTATATGATATATTTTAACACCTAAAATGGGGGTTAAACTTGACTTGAATATAAAACATAATAAATTGGAGCTAAATATATATTGAATACCAAATTCTACAAATTGGTGCCTCAAGTTGACTTAATAATAAAATATCATAATTTTAGAGCTTGTAGCTTGACTTAAGTGAGTAGACAGTATTATTTCTCCCTTGAATTGTATGGTGGTAGAATATAGTTGAATTTATTTTTGTGATTTGATTTATAATTTATTATAATAGTATTGAGTGAACTTTTTATTTAATTTTCTTCTTATTTGGCTAGTAGGAATGTTAACACCCATCGTGACCTATGCGATCCGGAAGGATACATGGTGGAACGATAAAAGTAAACCACATAAAATCTTAGAAATAATATTATTACCTTGGAATTTATGCTAACATTCAAGGAGATAATTTAATTGAATTAGTCAAGGATTTAGGGAACTGCGCTCTTATTAGTCAAATTTCCATATACCGCTGAAAGGGGATAGGGGATAGGTCAACTTCTATTTGACACTAACTTTTAATCACTTGTTCAATTTATATTCTCCACTAAATCAATTCAAGAAATGAACTTTTTGAAAATTGAATTTCATATAAACATTTTTCTGCTTGCTAGATTAGACTAGTTTTTTCATAACTTTAGGAATATTTTAAACTTTAATTTGCATTTTGAACATTTCAAGCTTGGGCTGATAATAGTAGGCTATAACTTTTCTTAATTAAGTTCATCTAATTTCTTATGCGATCGACAACCGGACGTCAACTCCGGTACTACTGATACGCCTTATATACTTGCGTGACTCGCACGTGTTTTGCAGTACCTGGTGTGTATCAAATAGCCATCAAGCATATCCCTAACCGCTTTTCTTATGCTTTCATCACTGTATTTCAAACCGATGTTATCATATTACAGACTGCTGTTGTCCCAAATATGTCATTTTGCAAGCTTTAGCTAGGTCTTATTGATCATTATAAATTGTATCCATTCACTATTTAAGTTGTGTGAGCGTTTCCCCTCTAGAACCGATCATATGTATTTTGGGCCCCAACACCAAAGGGTTAATATTCATCTAGTTATTTTTCCTATAATATCATCTACTAGCTTAGAGCCATGCATTGTCTAGTTCTTAGAAATCTTTTCTCATCATTGTGCTTTCTTTCATTGAATTATCCTTAGGTGCATAAAGTGAGAGCATTCTAATCATATTATAAACCAATGCATTCCTCTTATGAAAAGGTAAATTGATTTTACTTAATAATGTCTGATGATAAATTATCTAATTTGATTACTCCTTTTTAGTCTCTCTCTCTCTCCCTCTCTCTCTCCCTCTCTTTATGGAAATAATCAATTGGACTCCACATTTTGATCTCCTTTTGGAATGAATCACACTTATATGAATTGTTTTCTGTCGCCTCAAGCCTATCAATTCGATAAGTTTTTTTTTTTTTTTTTTCATTTTACTTGCATTAATTCCTTGTTTTTATCTACCCATCTTGGTCCTCATTTGAGCCTCTATTACTTTAGTTTTGGAGGAATTTGATGTGATTAACTAAATTTTTAACTCGAAAGGAATCAAATCAAAATATAATCGTTATTATCACAAAAAGATGATTAAAAATATCCTTAAAATTTGTAAATTTTATCATCTTTTTAGGCATGAGAATTAATAACCCCTTTGTATATCTGATAAAAGCTGCATAAATAATAGCATGTCTGATTTAGTAAATCCTTTAACAGCATAATCTAAGCCTTTTTTTCTTAAGTGTTTCCTATTAAAATGGCAACTTTTTTTTCCCTAATAAAACACCTCCTCTTGAATACCAAACATTGGATCAACCAAAATGAGGGCAATGAGAGCTATCTACTATTTCAGACCCCAAATATTATGCTCAACATGAGAGTAATTTCTCTGCAAATGTTGTTCTTCCTCCTGTCAACTTTTCAATACAGTGATACCTTTATTCCATTATGGATCACTTATCTCTAATCAAAAATCCTCATTGACTTAAGGTCATACTTATGCAATCAAGTCCTTATTATATTTATAATTATATTACATTATAATATAATGCTCTGAGTTACTTCAAGAAACCTGCTTTGATTAAATTAGAAAAAAAATAAGAAGGAACACTAAGAAAAATACCCTAGCTAACTTTATAAGATTAGTAGAGATTAATGAGCCTCAAGGAAAATGGATAATGAAGCAACTCCTTTCTTTAGTTTATGGCTAGCTTATCTTCTATATATGGGCTACTCTTTTGTTATATTAAATAATTTAATCAAATCACCTAGGTGGCTTCTCATCAAATTTGAGGAGCTCAGCCTATTCCTTTTTAGTACTTTTCATTTTGATTAGTAAAATTTATTTTTTCTTAAAAATGATTATTCTATATCAAAAATTATTATCAAATTTAGAAAAAAAAATCAATCCATGTCTTAAAACAATTTTAAGTAAATGACCAGAGCTACAAAAAACACATCTTTAAGCAAAAAACCGATCACATATCATTTGCTTGTTGAAAATTAAACAAGAAAAACACAAGTTTTTGAAGTTCAAGATAATATAAATATAACTAGTATTGTAATAACTAATATAGATTTGATGGAATTCACACCTTGATCGACCACAGAAAAATAATGCAAAGGCAATCTTAGCCAAAGCTAAAATAAGTCAATTAAAGCAGCTATATACTATACAAATGAGGGTGGAAATAAGACAAATAGCAACAAATAAAACTCTGATAGCAAATAAAAGACGGTGCCACCAAGTAAATTAAAGCTATTGCAAGGAACCAGAGTTCAGAGATAGAACTGATCAAAAGGCTTGAAAACATTGCTTGATTCTCAATATTATTCTTAGAGATATTCTAATTTCCTCTCAAAAAGAGGAGTAAATCAAATAAACTTTTATAATATAAAATAAGTTATATATTTAGTGAATGAATTAGTTTAGTAAAAATGTTTCATATTATGGACAAGTTTTCAATATTATGATAAACTTTCATATAATCCTTAAAACTTTTTTAATGAACTATAATCATATTTTAATTAATTCATAAGAAACCTTTAATTTGCGATCAAATTGATGAAATGACATGAAATATCTAAATGATTATAAAGCAACCACAACCCTCTACTCACCATAATGACAAATCAAATCTATATTAAGCATCATAATAATTGCAAAGAAAACTAAGAGGCATATTAATCAAAGAGATAGAAGTCTGTAACAGCATTTAGATAAAACTAAAAAAAAAAAAAAAAAAANTCTTTTTTTTGTATCTTTTTATTTTTGCGTTGGATGCACATTGATTTGATGAGTGTAGTAGAACTTGTTCTGAAAAGTATTTATGTTGAAGGATTAAGGGCTATCAAATATCACATATTAATAGTGTAAAGAGTACTATTTTATACAGTAAAATAATTACATAATTACTTTCCTTCTCTNAATTTAGAGTTTAGAGAGAAGAGTAGGAAGGATCACCGGAGGACGAACGGTAGTCTTCTTCATGGCCTGTTCGGGCATGAGCCCGAAATGAATGTGGGGGAAGTGGGCCCACTGGATACATAATNGATTTAGAGTTTAGAGAGAAGAGTAGAAGGATCACCGGAGGACGAACGGTGGTCTTCTTCATGGCCTGTTCGGGCATGAGCCCGAAATGAATGTGGGGGAAGTGGGCCCACTGGATACATAATAAAAATTGGTCAAAAGGTTGAAAGTGAAGAAAATGAAACCCTAGCTAAGCCATGGTGGGATTCTTGTGGCTTACGTTCTTTGCTGCAGCGCTGAATGCTTCTCTGTGAGTAATGTCGGGGTTGCCAGCTTTGATGCGTTGGATTTCGTCCCTGAAAACGCAGTTCATAGTCAATGTTGCGAGAACTGTAACATTAATCTTATATAAATAATATCATATTTTCATAATTAAAAATATATCATATATATATATATATATATATATNCTTGACCAGTTTGTTCTTTTGTATGATTAGTTCTCTTCAATTTGTATCTATTGACATGATATAATGATGTGTTGATCATTATGAATGAATTTGTATGAGTAATGATGGAGAAAATAATTTATTTTTTATTTTATATACACAAATATTTGCATGGAATTGGAGGCAGAATAAGTGATTGTTATGTACGTTGTTATATGTTAATCTATGGTCAATGAAGGAGTGAGGACTAGTACGGTATTTTCATGGGTCATTATGTTGGCTCATCTATATAGAAACATTTTTTTTATAATTGGTAAGAAAATTGTGTTTCTTCATTTTTCTAACTACTTGAATGAAGGGAGAAAAATGGTTTAGTGCAAGTTTAGAGATAGTGCACTGAGAATTTGATAGATGAGCCTATTTCATTTAATTTTTTTAGCAACGACTAGATGATCAACTTAGGGTATGTTTGGGGTAGCTACAACTGTTTGAAGAACCAGCTGTGAAGCTACTGAAGAAGAAATTGCTATTTAACAAATTGTGGTGGCTATTATATATTTTAAAAAAATAAAGTCAAACCATAGCTTTCTAGCAGTCACTGCAGGTAGCCAACTCTGATGGAAAAATACAGTTTACAGCTGCAACTTTTTTAGAACGCTGACAAAATGTAATTTTGCCAAACATGACAAGCTGTGGTGCTTAGCCACACCTCCATAAAAATAGGAATGATTAATTAAACTAAAATATTAAATGTTTCTACTTTTTTTAGTGATGACGCTTTATTCGAAAAAATATAATCCTTCCATTTTCCCTATTAAGATATATAAGAGGCTCGATTACAAAAAAAGAAGAAAACCGTACAAAACTAAGTCAACTATATATCCAACTTGGTAAGCTCTAATTCATTGAGTGGAAAAATTTCATCAAGTATGGGTCAAAAATCTCTTGCATAATTGAATTTGTTCAAAAATGAGTTCATTTATTTTGAGTGTGTCAGAAAGCTTAGGTTCATCAAATTTGCAGCTTGTCTTGTTAAATGATAATGAGCTAGAAGGACAAGTTCTTGAAAAGTTATATTTAGTTGGCATACATGGTGAAGCAATTGAGATAATCGAAGACTTACTTATTTCTCATAGAATGATAGATTAGAAGAATCTTTTCGGCCGCAACATCTCATGATACTAACCCGTGCGCCTTATAGACAGCTTGGTTGGCAAGCAGGCACCCCGATGCAGCCCCCTCAAATGATGACGACAACGAGAGGCTGCCATAATTTATGATGATTTTGGACTTACAAATGATCTTTAAAAATTGAATTTTTTGGACTTTAAAATGATAAATAAAAGAGATAAAGAAAAAATGAATTGTGATTTAAAAGTCAAAATAATTATTATTCAATTCATTTAAAGAGAATAAAATTATTCATACGTGACATGAGTTCTTGAGAATAATTTGATAACCAACAAATAATGGGATTTGACTTCTCTTTGACTTCAAAATCAATCATATTTAAAAGTGATCAAATAAAAATTTATGCCCTAATACAAATGAATTTTTATGTGATATATTTTAAAACCTAAAATGGGGGCTAAACTTGACTTGAATATAAAACATAATAAATTAGAGCTAAATATAAATTGAATACCAAATTCTATAAACTTGTGTCATGACTTGACTTAAATATAAAATATCATAGTTGTGTGAGTGATTGCCCCTCTAGAATCGATCATATGTATTTTGGGCCCCAACACCAAAGCGTTAATATTCATCTAGTTATTTTTCCTAACATATCATCTACTTGTTTAGAGCCATACATTGTCTAGTTTTTACAAATCTTTTCTCATCATTGTGCTTTCTTTCATTGAATCCTCCTGGTGCATAAAGTGAGTTCATTCTAATCATATTAAAAACCAATGCATTTTTCTTATGAGAAGGTAAATTGTTTTTAATTAATAAAGTATGATGATGAATTATCTAATTTGAC